>JAHZMU010001106.1:0-14748 GCA_027743725.1 Rambutsinella grinnellia | reverse complement strand
TACAAGCCCTGCAACAGTCACAGCAACCTCTGTGAGCAAATCAGAGAAAAGCTCTATGTTGCCATCACCTAGTTCGAGCCAATCAGGTACATCTTCTTCAAACTCCACGTCGTCACCCTCGAGTAATCAGTCAAGTCCAAGTGATCAGCCGAGAGTTCCTCCACTTCACATTTCATTACGAGGGAAGAATGCAGCTGTGGTTGTGAGTCCACGAAGAGAGGAGAAGGAAATGCCTCCACCGCCTTCTATTTTTAGTGGAAATACCAAAGATCCCTTAATCATGGCTAACTCTAAAGACATAAGTATATCGGATGGAGCGTCCACCTCGTCCTCATCTTCATCTCTCACTACCAAACCCACTTCTCAACTGTTAAATTCTCATGATGGAAAGCCCGGCATTCCAGGAAGCAAAGCAAGTGGGAATACGAAACGCGTAAAAGATCGAGTGAAAAGCTTGGATGGTACGTCAAGCAGTAAAGCCTCAACTGGTGATAAGCTGAAGGTGAAGACATCCCGTCCAAAGCTGAACAAAGAGTTGAGTCGAACGTTGTCAACGCCAATGACAGAAAGTCCTAAGATTCATGCAGAGCCCACTCAAAATGTACAACCTTTGCTTCCAGTGACCCAATCTACACTTGAGCAACCTGTAGCTATTTTGAAGATGAAAGAAGATCACGAACAAAAACCAATTATCCTTCCTGGAGCAGAAATGGGTGCAAACGCTTCAGCAGAAAATTTACTACCATCTAATAACAAGTTGGCAGATGGGTTTACTGCGGGACCCTCGGAGCTTCCTTCTGAAAGTGATAAAACATCTATTTCATTGCAGTCGCCTGTGCTGGAAGAAGCAGTTAGTTTGAAAAAAGAAAAGGCGAATGCCACCGTATCTGAAGAGAAGTTGATAAAGGATATGCCAGTAGACTCTGCTGCTTTCTCCCACTCTGGTCATGACGTCCATCTTGATCCAGAATCTAAACCGACCGACAACCCAGCCCTTGTCACGACAAAGATGGACCTACCTCAAGTAGAAGATGTTTCAACAGGTGCCTTCTCATCTTCAGTAAATTCCTCCTAACCCAGACCCTAGTAAGGTGGAAACACTGATGGTGAGCCCAATCAAATCTTTAGAACAAAATGTAGCTCCTCCACATTCAGAGTTAGAAAGCAGTTTAAAGGGAGAAACTTTAGTGAATCCTGCGGTGACACAGTCTCCTACGCTATGTGATAAAAATATGGATGTTGAGATGCTCGGTCAAAGTGTGAATACACTGGGGGCGGAGCCGGTTAGTATTGATATGGGAGAAAGTAAGGAATCGGCCAGGCTGGAAGAGATAGCTGGCAAAGGTGCTATACAGACTGGCATGGATGAGCAACACAAAGGAGAGGAGGAAGTGACAATGGATGTAGTGATGGAGGAAGTGATAGATGACAAAATGGTCAGCAAAAATTCATCATTTTGACAATGACAATACAGAAAGTTCAGGAGGTTCTGAAGAGGTCCACTTACAAGGGACAACTGATGTGGAAATGCAGGAAGCTATTGAATTAAGTGAGGAATTGGGTAAGTCTAATAACAATGTTAATAGTTTAATGGATTGTATAAAGAGAAAACTAAAAGTATTACTATTACAGTTACTCCTACGCAATTGGTGGAAGCAGCAGGCAACAAGAAGACGGAAACAAAATCGGCCTCGGATGAAGAATTGCAGGCAGAGGTAGTATCTCAGCAATCCGATAATAAGAACAGGTCGGAGGATTTTAGTAATCAAGAAAGAGTGAAAAATGAATCAGAAGTGAAAGCACCTACTCCCGTAACTCCTACATCGGAAAGAGCTATACAAAAGGTTAAGGAGACTGAGCAAAAACAATCAGAAGAGGACCTACTCGAAAGTAAAGTAGTTTCGGAAACACCTACATCAGAAGTTGAGGAGAAAAAGGAGATTCCTCAGAATGAATTGCTTACACCAGATAGCGAATCAACCGCTGCTCCTCTCGAAGTGAAAGATGATGGTGCAGTTGTAAATGAGAAGATGGTTTCGGAAAGCGAGGTTGCGTTTGAAGTTTCTCTAAAAGATAGTAATCAAGAATCTTCTACAATGGAACAAACTAGAATCGGTAGGTTTTTAATAATTAACTTGTTTTAAAATTAAAAACAATTTTTCAAGAAAACGTAAACATTATTGTTTAATTATCGCAGATGAGAACTCATCCAATGTAGAAGTGGAAACAAAGGGAGAACGTGAGGAATCTACTATTTCTAAAAATCCTGAGACATCGGTGCATCGAGAAGATCTACATCAAAGTGAGAAATTAGCTGATGAAAGTGAAAGTAATGTTTGCAAAACGGGTTCAACTGAATTGGAAGAAAGGGGAAATAGCATAATATCTGACATAATAATAACTCAAGAAAGTGAGCCGGAACCAACAGCATCCACTACTAGTAGTATAGCCTCAGTCGAGAAGAAGGAGCAACATTCTCAAAGTCAAATACAACAACAGGCCCAAACATCTGAAAGTAGCAATTTGAAGGAAGATGGTAAATTAGAGAATCTTGATTATTATTTCAATTTCCTCGTTAAATGCATTGAGATATTCCTTTAATTCATCTTTTTGAAAATTTAATTACAGGAGTTGAACCTAAAGTTAAATCGGATGCACAGGAGACTTCCCAGGTTGAGCTTAGAGAGGATGATGTGCAAGATGACAAACAAGACTTGGCAAACGCAACTCCAGAGCTTGATAAAATTAGAAATGTTTCTGCTTCCACCCAAGAAGTTCCATCATTGCCCGAAGGGAAGAGTGAGGAAGTTCAAGATAAGCAATTAAGCAGTTCTGACAAAGAAGAAAACCATTTATCGGACGTAAATGAAGAATCAGTTTGTTCGCCTCATGATGAAGAGAAATTATTGGAGGAACTATCAAAAGTAAATCCTGAATCAGTTAACAAAGCTATGAGAATAGAAGTGTCAGAAGTCTCTATGAGCTCAAATGCAGCAATCAGTCCTGAGCCAATGTCGTTGCCCTCTCCTGTGCCAAAGGAAACTACCGAGACAAGGCAGTCCCCTATTCCAGTTGTTAACTCCAGAGCTTGATAAAATTAGAAATGTTTCTGCTTCCACCCAAGAAGTTCCATCATTGCCCGAAGGGAAGAGTGAGGAAGTTCAAGATAAGCAATTAGGCAGTTCTGACAAAGAAGAAAATCATTTATCGGACGTAAATGAAGACTCAGTTTGTTCACCTCATCAAGAAGAGAAATTATCGGAAGAATCATCAAAAGTGGATCCTGAATCACTTAACAAAGATATGAGAACCGAACTGTCAGAAACCTCTATGAGCTCAAATGCAGCAATCAGTCCTGAGCCAATGTCGTTGCCCTCTCCTGTGCCAAAGGAAACTACCGAGACAAGGCAGTCCCCTATTCCAGCTTTTGAAAGCAGTGATTCTGCAGATGAAGAAAGACCTATTTCGACGAGTCCTGAACCCGATGTCAGTGTGACAATAATGACTCCGAAGCAACCTGAAACTCCAGTTGTTTCCACAACAAATACTCCACCTATTTCTATCGTACTTCCATCAGATTCTGTGCTTAGGTCCGAGAAAGGAACGCCTTCAAAGCCCACATATAAAAGAAGAGCTGAAATCAAGCCTGGTGCTCTGCAAAATACGTTGAAACGGCTTCACGATAATTTCCTGCCAAAAGTACTTAAAACATCTGAAAGGCAGGATGTCTCAAGTCATCGAATGGCGCGGCAAGATGCCGAAGAAGAGGAGCCATCAGCACCACATGTTGAACCTGTGAAACCTACTCTCAATGTCATTCCCAAAGTCGCTGCACCTATTTCAACATTAGGCCAGTCACAACCAGTAAGCATTGCAGTTTCCCAAGTAAGACCAATGCCTAACATAATTCATCGGCCAAAGGTGTCCACAGCCTCAGCGACGGTCACAACCCAACAGGCGCTGCATCAATTACCATCCGGACTTCAGTCCAACTTATTGGCAGTTTCCTCCGCACTAACCTCGGTGGCATCCCTTTCTGTACCATCGACATCGTCAAGTGGACCGCAAACTGTGTTTGCCATTCATCCAAATGTCAGCATTCCTGCTAATTTTGCTCAACTTCAACAATCTCCCATGGTTCTCCCCGGAGGTCATAAAATGGTTCCAATAAAGTTAGTCACGCTTCCGAAACAAGGTGGGGGTCAGTTACAAACAATACCGATAGGAAGTGGCAATCCAAGTCGATCCTCCCCAAATCTCCTTGAGGCTGTGAATATTGTTGCTAATGCGGGATCTCGATCATCATCCCCTAAAACAACTCTGATTGGCAACGCTATGCAGTCAACCCCTTTGAATCTGAGCTCTGTTTCACTTCCTGTGGGTGGAAATCTTCATTTTGTTCCTATATCAGTGTCATCTGGGACAGGCACGACGAGTAACGTCAAAGTTCTTATGACTCAACCGATAAAAATGCAACAGGCGGGGCTATCTCAATCAATGGTAGTGAAATCTGTGTTGATGG
Source organism: Rambutsinella grinnellia (assembly GCA_027743725.1). NCBI lineage: Eukaryota > Metazoa > Arthropoda > Collembola > Entomobryomorpha > Entomobryidae > Rambutsinella > Rambutsinella grinnellia. Next base: position 10,226 of record JAHZMU010001106.1, on the reverse strand, counting down.
GAAATCAACCAACTACAATCCGAGTAATCAGACCTTCGAATCTTCAGGAGCCTATTGCTATTAAAACACTGATTAAACAATCAGAACATGTTAATGAAATCTCCAAACCCAAACCTGAAACTACTCCAGGACCCACGATGAAGACGGAGTTTCGGATTCAACCTCAGCCCGAATCACTATTTAAGAAGCTAGATGGGGTGGAAGTTGTTGAGACTGGATCTCCACTGAATAATGATGACCTTCCCTTTGAAGCTGACATTATACACGACGAAAAAGATCTGGCAGGTAAGTGGCAATAAATAATTTTATTGGAATATAAACCGGTTACAATTCATTGTCTACATATTTATCGCAGATATTTTGGCAGCGGAAGCAAAAAATGAATTACTCCCTGTGGAAAACTGCACCAACTATAATGTTACTGTTCGTTCCTCAACAAATACTAACAAAGTCAGTGAGAAAGTCGTTGTTAAACCACAACCAACTTCTTCGCATTCGAAACCATCTGCAATTAGTTCCGTTCCTAATCATGTAGCTTCAAAGAACTTGTTACGCGTTGGTCGAGATGGAAAAGAAGAATCTGCGGCGGCTGCAACGCAAAAGCAATCAGCTATGCTTGGTTTTCCTGGAAAGCAAAAGAACTCTCGAAGCCCGTCTCCTTCCATCCAAAGTACAACTGATTTGCATGGTGAAGACCCTGAAATAATCAATTCATTTTCGTCTATTCCCAAACTAACCAATCAGAGCAAATCACAACCGAAGGAGACAAGTGGAAAGATGGGTGGTCACTCGGATGTATTGCCGGATCACACTTATGGACTAGCATCCGCCACTAACATGACAAATAATGTAGATGAAGTATTATCAATAGAAATTCCATCGATGGATCTGGAGGTTGCCAGTACGTTCAGTCCGTCACAGAGTGCTTCGGAGGAGAGGAGATGTACGCGAAGTACTCGTTCCAATACAAGACTAAGTCCCGACATTACTGCCTTTGTTAGTGAAACCCCGAAACCTGCGAAGGTCTCATCGAAAGTTGAACCTCTTGTACTGCGGAATAGCCCGAAACCTAGCCCCACGGGAAGTCTGAAGGTGCTCAGCCCTACTCCAAGTAGTTTAACAATAACCCCTTCCACATCTACGAGATCCAGTCCGATTTTGCACAGTCAACAGCAGGTCAACGCTGGTAATGCTGCAGCTACAATTAACGCTGTGGCTTTGGGCATTATCGACAAGATTCAGGGGAATGCAACGGCACAGAATTTGAAAAATTCCAGGATTTCAAAATTGTCTGGTGCGAATAAACGAAAGAGGCAAGAGTCTGATAGTAGTAGTGCTTCGAGGGATGAGAATAATGAGGAGAAAGCGGAAATTGATTTAAACTCGAGACCTGGAAAGCGAAAGTGTTCGGAAAATGCAGCAGAAATGATCAAGGTGTGTATTGGAGTGGAGGATAGTCCGAAGAGAAATTTACCATCTGTAAAAAAGGCAGAGGAATCGAAGCTTAAGGATGGGAAATGGAAGAAGGGAGTTGGTAAGTAAAATTAATTAAAATTGTTGAACAATATTAATAAAACTCATGAATAGTTACTACATAAAATTTAAATATTTTTATAGCTACAATTACTGAGGATGACGATGATGCAGACTCTGAAGTGTCACTACCCAGGGGCCGAAGTGGAAGAAATTCCAGCAGGGAATCGTCGGAAGATAGATCATCAAGTCGAGGGAGTAGTGTGCAGCGAGTTACTTCATCTACTACAACGGAAAAGCTAAAGTCTGGAAAGGAGGAAGAACCAGCAAAAGATGCAAAGTACTTATAAATTATTTTATATAAATAAGGAAATACGAAACATGTTTTTATTGTTTACTAAACATTTATCTAAAACTTGCAGATCGAGTCGACTAAATAGCAGATTGAAAACTCAGAGTGAGCGAGGAAGTTTGCAAAGTAATACACCCGCAAAGAAGGCAAAGGAATCGGAGAAAGTAGTGACCAGAAGACCAAACGGACCAACCACGAAAAGCAAATCTCCCCTAACGCCAGCCAAAACTCGAACAAATGTGCGAAAAGATGCATTGACATCGGGAAGCAATTCGGATAAAAGTTCAGCTTCTAACTCAACCGCCTCCTCGAATCCTGAAGCAGAAAATGCGCGCCGGAAGACACGAAGCAGCGCCGCAAGTAAAAGACATGTCACATAGGCAGGATAGACTTTAACTACTATGACCTCCAGGAAATGGAAACTAGAGATGGAAATAGAGACAGGGACAAGTCGATTTTATTGCGACATCAGTTGGAAAAGTATGAAGACCTCTCAATCAATCATTATTGGATACATTATGCATTTTCGAATTACGATAGTCATCGCTGAGTTTTTAACAATGAGGTTATTTTACTATCCGCCTAGTTAAAGGAAGACCGCAGTTTTAAAACGATAAAAAATGACAATGGAAACTGTTTTATTACATTAGTCACGGCTGAGTTTTTAACAATTAGTGAAGTTATTTTATATTATCTGTGTAGTTCGATAAAAGAAATGACAATGGAAACTGTTTTAAATTATAAAGATACGTGCATACTTATCCTTTTACATTGAACGGAACATCACATCATTGATATTTACATTGGTATAAAATTAGTAGAAGAATAATTGAATATTCTAATTGTAGACATATTAGTTTTTATTTTAATGTTGAGTAGAGGGCTGTTTAATTTAGATAGACTAATGGTTTTTAATGACAAGGTTTGAGGGGTGACCTACTACGGATGCAATTGAAACAAACAGAAATCCTTTAATCACTTGTAAATACAGTTGTAAATATTTGTTGTAATATTGCTACTATATATTATCACTAGAAATAATCCTAATATATTAAACAGGCGTGTTTTTTTCGTAAACTACATTTAAATTAATGTAAGTCTACCTGTCAATTGTATAAATACGTAATGGCTTGTTTAGTATATTATAATCTACACCTTTCGTAATAGAGATACGATAGGATAAAAACTATATTAGTATCTGCACAGCCTTCTGTGGAGCATAATTTTGAGGTGTGTAAAAAGTTGTTTGTAAATGATTATTGTTACAATAATTAGTTATTAAAACTGAAGTGTAATCAACGTTGTACAATACATAAATGTAGCAGATACAGATTCTATAAAATTGTTTGTCTGTACACTGATATTATAGCCCGCTATTATTCACTTTGGTAAAGAATAACTAATAAAATTATTCTGTACGGACATATAAACCTAAAGATTCAAGCACGGCTCCTTTATAAACACTGCATTGTGATTCAAGTGTGGATGCTTTCTTCTTCGTAAAATAGTTTTCAGTCTCAAACATCATCTTTACCTTGTCATTAACATGGCATTAAAGAAGAAATGACATGTCGCACAATGTCTTTTTCGATTGAAATCTCTAATCTCTCCCACCTTCCCGTCATATTTCCTGGGATTTCAAGCCCAACAAAGAGAAAGTTTCCCAAAATAATAAGTGATTTACATATAATTATTTTGAGAAAACAATTCTGCTTTTTACGTACATTTTTCTTCTCTGAAAATATTTCATGCAAATCGAAGCGAGCATATTTTGTTCAGAGCATCAATAAATCGTCATATTTTTTAATTGTAGGATATTGCCAGAATGGATATTTAAACTACATTATTTTTAAAGTTGATATAATTTCCGATTTAATTTCCTGTTGTTTAGATAGAAAATCTAGAATTGGAGAAAAGTAAGTAAGCACTTGTTTGAGTTCAATGTATTCTCAAATCTGTAGCTGCTCGTGCCACTATGAAAGTTACTTTCTTTTTGTCCAAGTGGTAAAAAAGCATTAGATTTGTAGTGAGAGTCGAAGCTCTCTTGAACAAGATGACAGAAACATTTCCAACTTGAAGGGAGGGGAGTAAGGTTGAAAGCAATTTTTCTCTTTTTTATTGCCTGTTTTCCTCCTTTATTACGCCACACTTGCCATATAAAGTTTTTATAGTAATATCAACTCTCTCTCATCACCACCCAGAGCGCTGTTGTAGCTTTAGAAGGGGTGAGAGTGGCGTTCGACCGCATCGCACAGAGCAACCAAGTTTCAAGCAATAAAAACCGGTCCCTCCACACACTAATATCCGCTCAGAGAGGAAGTCTGATACGAAAAGTAATGAAATTCTGAAATGCCAAGTCACGCAGAATGATGAACAGCCTCAGGGGAAAGGGTATTAGCTGTGACTAGCATATAATCATAGTCATTTCCGACTTCCTCCTATATATTTAAGCCTTTCGTGCTCAAAAGTATATGGATTAACTTGACTAGTAAAAGATTAATGAGCTACATCTCCAATCTCGCATCCGTTCACCGCTACGCACTGACGAGGATAAAATTTAATATTAATTCTGCGTAAATACCTCCAAATTTAATATGACTTGTGCTTTTCCTGCAATAGTTTCTTAACTTTATATGAATATGAATAGATTGAACCGGAAACTAGTAAAAATTTTGGTTTCGGTCAGGTCAAAGGTCATTTGACCCGTTTATGTTGATTTATTGAAAGAATATCTGGAATGCAAAATCATTCGAAAAAATGGTTAACCTCATCACAAATGAGAAATTAAGCGGAATAATAATTTTCTGGAAAAGTCATCTCGTTTTAACCTGTGGTTGGTTTCGACTACTGCTGCTGCTCTACTGGAGCAATGTGAGACCGGTCAACGGTCAACGGGCCAATTTTTCATTAGAATTGTTACTCTATTTTAGATAACCATCATTAATTATACATTAACTCCTCCCATTACTTTGCCGCATTGCGGTCTTTCTAACTTTTGCCTGACATTTTACGACCCATTTGGCACGCACATGTTTCCCCTAAATAGATTTTATCTTTGCATTATTTATCCATTTATGTACTTTCTAAACTACACATTGTATTTTGCCCAGGCTTTATACTTATCCCATTGTTATTACGTTTTAAATAATTTAATCCACTTTAAAATATTCAGATAATGATAGTTATTGGGAAACATACCTACTATTTATATCATCATCTTCTAATGTTAGTATTTACATATAATATTTTTAATAGTCCAATCGGGAATGTATTTACATTTCATGAAAATTCTCTTGATTTGAAATTTATCCAATGTTTTGCTAAATGAAATTATTTTCTTCCTTCCATACATCCTTTATCCTGGGAGCTATTTGGTTGAGTTCACTTGACTGGTAAAAGGATGGGGGAGGAAGGGAGAAGTTTTGGTGAAACGTATAAAATTTTTACTTTTACATCGCTCGCGGAGACGCTGCCTGTAAAGATTTTAATGCTTTTTTCAGCATAACGACTCAAAATCTGGCTGTTGGCTGCGTTGCTAGCTTTCGAAAGAGATGGGGAGAAAAAGATGAAAAAATGGTGGAGTTTGGGATGGTTTTGGTGAGAACCAAGCCAAAAGTTTTACCAAGACAAACCCATCCAAAAAAACTAATGCATGTGCCAAGGGTTATTGGTCGAGCTTAGGAATCGAGTTTTCACTTTTGAAGTTTGCTTTCTGTCCCCGTTGGTTCTTTGCTCTTCCAAAGTATTGAACATTAAGTTGACCCGTAGGATATAAGAGTTGGCAATTTGGCATTTCAGAGAGAGATGGAAAGAGAAAAGAAAAAGGCTGGCCATGAATGAGATCGAAAATGTGGATGAAAATGTGGAAAGGAAATTGGCTTAATTGAATGTGGGCGTTGAAGGCAATTCAGTTCAATTATTTAATTTGCTCTGAATTTGAGTGTTTAGCTGAAATTTTACAACAGCCGCATTTGTTGTGATCTAGCAATGTCCTTTTCATTTTTCTCGCTTGCAAAAAAACCTGGAATAATTCAAGTTATTAAATCAGAAGTTGTAGAAACAACAACAGTGCTTTTGCATTTTGACATTTCATGCAACATGATATTTCTTTAATGTTTTAAACTAGCCAAATGTTCGGCCCAAGGCTAAAATTTTAAAGCGGAATATTGAATTAAAATAAACTAAAGTAAATCATGGATAATTACGCGTGTTTAACGCAATTATTGTATATCCATTAAGAGTCGACTCAATCAAAGTTAGTGTCTTCTATAATTTTAGTTTTAATTATTCCACGTTTGAATTTAGTCTGGAACATTTTCGCTTTCATTTTCATACAAAGACATAAAATGAATAATATGGATGTCATCGTTCTTTTTCTGCCTGTATAGCTATTTTTATAACAAAGTAGATTATAGGTTGTCCTGCTGGAGTGTTTTGTTTGATTTTTATTTGAAAATCGTTGCAAAAATAGCTTTTTGTAATAATAATTAATGGGATTCTGTTTCGACGGACATCTTTAAATATTTTTGGGTTGGCTAATGACTAATGACTAATCCATCTGTTTTTGCAATTTAGTCGTCCTAACCGCTATTTTAAAGTATTAATGATGACGTCAATTGTTGAGAGAAGCCTCATTAAGAAGTAATGAGTCATTACAAATTCGTAATCCTCTTAACTTTAAATGCTAACTAATAAAAGAAAGAATAATGTAATCGTTAAAAGTTAGCGTTTCTCACAGATCGATGTAAGCACGTTCATTTATCTCCAGAAAAGTTGACAGAATTAAAATGTGTATGAATCATGATGTTGGATAGAAATGAAAATTTATTGGTGACTCAACCAAGAAACTAATGATTTCCCAGATTTGTGCAGATGGTCAGGGAATGCTGATTAAGGGCAAATTCTCAATTTAGTAAAGAGGAAAAACATGATTCAGATTCAGATATGATGATAAATTATTACAAGTTTCCAGAGACTTTCTTTATGCCTCGGAATGCTGAAGTTGAAAGAAAATTTTTCAGCTTTTGCATACATGTAGCAATGGTTTAATTGTTCACATATTATCTCTAAATTTTAACATGAAAGGTTTGACATTAAGTTTGATGACAGCGATATCATTGGATTCTCAAATTCCAAAAGAAATTGGACACGTACACACCCGGTACTACATTATAAACTTTGTCCCAGACACGAACCATAAAATTTTTATTTTTTCATGGAAGAGTTGTCAGTATTTTTCCATTGCTTTTCTCTGAAATTTAAGCCGTGGCTTTAAGATGTTTATGAAAAAGACTTGACAAGTACGCCATGTTGGAATTACACGCTTTGAATACTCCATACAATTTAATTATCGTTCCACACCGGATGTAGTCAAATTTAATAGTGATTTGAATTAATCATGTTCCAAGGATAAGGATCGTTAAAATCGGAAACGATAAGGATTGACAAGAAAGTTGAGTGAACTCTGTGTATTTTATCTGCACAGTTCGGTTGTGTTTCTCATATTACTTTATTAGAAAATCCGAGAAATTATAACGAAACATAATTCAGTAAACGCCTTCAGGTCTGATTACTTTCCACGAAGATTATTGTGCTCAAGTTTACTTTAAGTCTTATCAACTGGAGTCGGCGGGAAGTTGTTATCGACAAATACTTTGATTTGAGATAAGAAACTGTTTGATAAGAATGTAAAAGAATTTCTAGATAAAAATGTCTGATTCAAAAGTGTTACCGTTTGAGCATACGTTGGAAAATATTAGATTGTTCTAATTTTTCTTAAAATATTTTATCATGGAATTTACAAATTAGTAGTCGTTATTGCTAGCACTCATTATATTATTGCAGAGCACACCATTTTTCAATTAAAATGCCAATTCAAATTACAAAACGAATTAGTTTAATGTCTCCCCAACATACTTCTCATAAATGAGGAAATAACATGAGAAATATTTTATCTTGTAACAATGAAGATTAAGCGTTTCAACCAGCATATTTCAAACTTTGTTAAGCATTATTTAATCCATATAGTTCTAGCATATCCTCCTAAAGTTTAGAGTTTTCTCTACTTTCTACAACCTACAATGTATTTAATAATGCATAGCATACTTTCAAATTAATTCCTTTATTTAGAATTTAGATGTTATGAAATCCTAGCAATTTGAAAGGGTAATGCATAAAATATTAACTATAAAGCGTATCAAATAGAAATGCACGTGAGGAAATAGTAAAGGGGTTCGGCAAAACAGCATAGGTTGTGTGGGAATTGGAGGGAGACAATGTTGTCTTTTACCTTTTCCTCTTTTGCCCTTTTTACACGTAACATAATAGAAAAATTGAAAAGCAAGGCAGAATTGAATATTCTTGTATTAAGCATGAGAGCTCTAACAATATAAGTAAGCAGCTAATTCAGCGACTTGACTTGTGGGATGGAGTGCGACTTGCGAGTGAGAGAACATCAGCGAGCCATGAACCAACGGCTTGTAATATTGAGTGGGCAATGTGCAATCCTACATTTCGAAGACAGTTGGGTAAAAGGCTCAGCCACAGACTTATTTGTTGAAGAAGTGAGTAAAACGCAATGTAAAAGTTAAGAAATGGATAGTATTGTGTGGTAAAGTGTGCGTGAAAAGTGTATAAACATTGCTCTTTACAAGTGGATTCCACAAAGAGAAATTTTCTCTGATGAAAAATGTAACGGATTTTTGCTCGAAGAGGAAAGGCCAACATTTTTTGGCAATTTTTCCCATGTGAAGTGAACAGAGAGAAAATAGTAACCATTTTATAAGACGATTATAAATTAATCTTGCCAAAAAAAATTGAGATTTTGATTGGACTCATAAGTCTAGTAGTAATTTCATGTTCGGAATTGTTAGTCTCTTGGAATGTATTAAAAACATTTCAGATGAAAAACAATTTGTGTAGTTTGAAGAAATTAAGATAATGAAACATTGTGACTTTATGTGGAGTGGATTTATCCCCATTCTACAAATTACAGAGAGATGAAAATTACTTCTGTCATCATGTAAGTTTTCCTTGGAAGAGCATTCCATTCATTATTTTGTACAAATATTCTAAGTAATTATTTATTGTGAATTAAATTGCGTAAGCAAAATTAACTGCAAGTTGGACAGGTGGATTTAAGTAAAAGGATTTTCATGATTGTCATATTTTAATTTATAAAATTTAAGTCAATGTAAGGCTTTTAGTGATTTCATTATAAATTCTTTGAAATAAAATTTGTTATTTTGACATTTACGTCAAAGTCAGGTCTCAGTTTAGCACGATCAATATTATGTTTATGTGCATGTGGATTGCGTAATAATTTCCAGGAATGTGAGCTTTGCTCGCAGAGCTATGTTTTATTATTCATTTGTTGATCCGAGTGCGTTTTATGCTGCACTATTCAGCAAAATGTAGGTGATTTATTAGAACAATGTAAATATTCTCGTTACATAATTTAATCTGTCAATAGAGCAGTTTTACTCTGCTTGATTAGCCGGGGTATCCACCAAGATACTCCTGAACATGCACATTCATAGTTTAGTATAAAATTTTTACAATCTTCTTTTTAATTTTTAAGGTGATGCCAATCTGTGGGATGGAATACTGTTTCCATAAATCATAAGATGGTCCACCACCGTGCAAATGCTCCAATTAAACGTATGCAATTTCCATATAAACATTTTAAAATCATTTTTTCTCGGGCTAACAAATTTCTAAGAGTTTGTTTTCTTATCCAGCTACTCCACTTATCGGCCCTTGGGTTTGTAACGTCTGCAATGCAAAGTTTACTGAAATTTCCGCTCATATCCAGCACATGGGAGCTCATGCCTTACAATATCCCTCGTCTTGTCAATTATGCTTAGCTCGGTACAAAGACGCCAAACAACTTGCGACCCATGTCTGCGCTGCGAATAACAAAACGCAGCGTGTGTCAGCTCCCATAAAAGTCAGCAATAACAATGCAATAAACGAACAAGTTCAAAAACAAAACACGCAATTGCCAGAAAAAATTAAAGCGAGTTTGATCACAACATGCAATAACAATTTAAGTAAGAGCGTTCCAGGACCTTCCAGCGAACTTTCACCACTAAATTCAGATGATGGACGGGATGAAGAAGATATTTTTGAAGCTGCTCAAAATCCGCTAAGAATTCGAACGAGTTCGATTGAATCAAACAATAATTTATCAGGGACTACCGACTTTCTTGTCACAGATCCGTGGCAGGCGTGTACAGCAATTATTGAGGAGGAAATGGGTGTTGGGAATGTAGCAAGTGGTCCTTCACAGGACGAAAATCCGGAAAGGATACCAACATCCAGTACGAAAATGCAGAGTGTGGATGAAATAATTAATGATTTGGTGATGATCCCAGAAAGAAGCACAAAAAGGGGCTCTTTC
>JAHZMU010001105.1:0-10160 GCA_027743725.1 Rambutsinella grinnellia | reverse complement strand
CAGCATTATAGCAAACATTAGGGAAAAGACCCAGATAAAAAAGGGGAGACGATCAACGTACCGAATGCAGAGCCAAAGAAAGCCTACAATTGTGATTTGACAGTAGATGGGGAAAATAAAGTAGAATTGGTTAAAGTAAGTGCCCAATCTGTGATGGCATACTTGAAGGACTTTATATTCCCGATAAAAATCCCTGACATATTTCACCCTCCGGAGGAGAGTGAAAATATAACTGTACATCCGGATCCGGCATGCTTCAATCAAGTAAATGAAGCCGAAGCAGCGGCACATCAGCACCACGAAGGGATTAAAAGAGGATGAACCTAGTTATAATTATTGTGATTTGAATGAGGATATGAGCCAAGCTGAATGTTACAATATATTCGTTGATTATGTAATAAGCTGGGTCCATATGAAAGTAGAGGACTGGAGCTAGGACAAGTGGAGTCAAAATTGTCAGGATTATGTTGACAAAGTTGACGAAAATGGTTAAAAATAATTCGCGCTGGCGGTAACGGCGCTCCTCTACAACGATAAGGAGGAGAGATCGATATCCTAAAGAATATTTAAATTAATTATTTAGCAAAGAGTTGTAGCCGTAGATGACATCCTCTGCAAAAACTTCTGTTATACCAAACAAAGCTAATTGTGAAATGCCGCTGAATGCGACCATAATGATAATTACGAGATTAATCAAAGTCATGTTTTGAAAACTCCAGGTTTTGCGCTCATTCAGACGCTCCACAACTGCTATGTAGGTGCTGACTATAAAGCCATAAATAAATACTATGCAGAGCTCCAGAAGATACGAGTTTAATTGCAGTGATTTATGGGTTGACTTTGAGGAAACCGCAGCTGGTGAAATCTACTTTCACTGTGTAGAAATAAGAGTAGAATATTCGGTAGGATTCTATAACGTCCCAGAATGGTTGGAATTTAAACTGCTTTCGCAGAAATTTTATGAGCTTTCTATAACGAGCCATTATGAGCTGTGTGGTAGCTAGTATCTAGCCACCCGAAAACAAAATGTTATTTTTGAGGATTTCACTGAAAAATAATTTTGTTTACGTGAACCATATAAATTACACATTAATATTATACTTTACAAATTATTCTCTTATACTCACTGCTCATGCTAAATTGTGAACCTTAAATAAATTCAAACTTTTAGCAAATGCTCAGAATAGCAATGGAAATTGTTTCGTTCAATAATGAGATTTTGGATAATGACATTTTTAAAATCAATATGTAGAAAGGTCTTTGGCAAATTGAAAAAGGCTATTATTTTTGTTTTATATTGGCAATTTCATATTGTAAATAATTAATTTAGCTAAAAGCAGAAAATAACGACAAATTGAGATTTCAATTTGAAGTTAATTACAATGACTTATTGGTACTTGGTCAAACATTTTGCCTGCTAATATTATGCAAGATCTGTTATAATTACTTTATTTAGGGTGTGATAAGCTATAATAAAATCTGTAAGGATCTCTTACTGCAAAACTTACATACTTTTTAGAATATGCCATATGGAAGGAACCTATTTTGAAATTATCATTATTTTGTATGCAAAAAATATTGTGTGTCGTCCAATAACCTTATTTTAGCTCTGCATGCATTTCTCTACCCGTAATTGATTACTAAATATTTTTGTATAATAAATACTCTCACATTGTCAAAACTGCCTTGAGTGTAAATCAGTTTTAAGAAAACAGACAAGCACAACAACCTCCTGTCCGCCTCTCTCATCTTTAATTTTCAACTCTAATCTTTTAAAGATTTCATAAGAGAGGCTTTAGTACTTCTTCGCAAACTTTGCAACAATGGGTTGGCATCTCCCCTTCTGTGAAATACATGCATTTTATATGCATATTTATAACATTCTATACACCTTTCCTTTGCATCCCATCCTCTCTACACTACTCCTTTGATTTAGTACAATTCATCCAGTCTGAAAACTGCGTTGCCACATTGCACCCAGCCCAGAATCCCGCCTCTCACACAATATCAGTAATTCACTAATCGGTAAAGCCCAACCTGTCATTGTGTCAACTGGAGTGAAAATGATGAGGAAACTTTCCCTTCCCTATACAAAACATACTATACGTCCATACCAACAGCCTATTTTTCCATAGAGTTTGGGCCAAGCTCACGAACAAAAAACTTTCCTTTCAGAACAACCTACTCCTCTTCTTCCTCTCTCGACTTTGTCCTTCAGGTCACACTTTCTTCTCCCCCACTCCAATTTACTTATTACAATGCGAAGGACTAAGTTTTCTTCGGGCTCACCATGCAATCCCAGTCCGCTCTACAACTGACGCTTTTACCATGCCGGAAGTATGCCTTTCTTCCTACTCCAAGTTGTCCGCCTTGTTGTCCTCTTCATTTCATTTGCTTGTCCCCTCTTGTTTCACATGTGTTTCAACTTTATTAAGTATTAATGTAATAGTTCAGTCGACTTCAGAGCAGTTCCGCTTTTTATCTTCTGTTGCTTTCCCCCGTTTGTTTTTCCTTAGCGAAAAAGCTTTAGCCTGCCCTACACCCGTCATGCTTGATGTATTACTTGAGTACTTTAGTGAAATGAGAAATAAAAGGAGTGGAAGCAGAAGAAGAAGAAAGACTTCGATAAAAATCCAGCCCGGCAATACTTCTGTCAAAAAAGGCTTCGAGAACCTCACTTCTTTATATTTCATTTAGAAACTTTCACCAGCTTCTCCAAAATAAAACATACTTTTTCTGTTCTTTTCCTCCAAATATGACTTAAACAAACTAGTACAATTTTTATTTACTTTGCTATAGTTTATGTGCCTGGAGTGCAAGTCGGGAAGTTGTGTAAAGAGCTTCAAGCTTTCAAATACTTTCTCCATCAGATAAAAAAACTAAGCCCTTTCTCCAGGTACTTTCACCATCTGATTCCCTTCTCCTGTGATTAAAAAGTTTCCACTAATAACATCAACTTATCATCATACAGGAATTAATTAAGGTTTATAATAGAATATATTTTGAAAGTTTTGTTAATTAGGGCAGAGCTGTCTCTGCCATCCTTATTGTGTCATGAAGTGATTCTGATTTTGCATATAAAAAGCACTTAAATTAGAGAAATTAATAGAAACATACTTAAAAATTAATGAATCAAATTATTCTACGAAAAATATTTTAATAAATGCTGTCGCTGTCAAAGAATAAGCACCAGAAACATCTTAAAAGTTAACAAAATCATTATTTTCTTCTATTCAGTCAGGCAAGAGCAAGCCCTAATGATTGTCACTTTCTAAGAACCTTTAAAAATGACAAACTTTAGAAAAAATATTTTATAAATTATTTCTCACAAGACCTTGACAAGTTTTAGATAAATGATGAGATATTGGATTGACAACAATTTAATGAAATACAAAAAACATTTCAGCAAAATTTATGCTATGGGATGGGCTCCTTTGAACTCTTTTCTTTAAATTTTCTCTTAACGTAAACAAGACCTTGAGATGACTTTATCTTGTCCACCATTTATCAATAAATCATCTAGTCAGATCCACTCCACTCACTTTTTCAGAAGTGTTGTTGATAACGCATTTTCCCTTCGTAATCTCTCGAGTATATGATTTAATAAGGGGGAGAAGTCAAGCGAGACTTTCACCGACTATGTTTTTCCTTTTCTAAAAACTCAAGGAAATAAGATAAGGGAAAGTGTCTGTCAAACTGGTTATAAGATATAGTAGTCTACATTGCATGAGTGCGATAGTAAGCTCATTCCACTCTCCTAAATAAATGTTGTTTAAGCTAATACGCGAAAATTGCTGATGCACCCGCAACACCCGTCTACAAGGGGAACATCAGATAGTGGCAAAGTGTAACAAAGAGGTTCTTCCCTCAACTTCCTTTCGGAAAAGGAAAACTTATCTGCTTTCATGCGGAACTCGAGTGGAGTGTGTCTACCAGGGAAAAAATAAGAAAGATACGCACAGATACGTTTTCTTTCTCTCCAAAGACGCGAGGTGTGCCCTTTCTCCTATCCACTTTATTTATATCAAGTAGTGTGCAAATAATTTCCTCTTGTATCATCCTGAGAATTATGAAGATGCCTTTTAAACTTGCTTTCATTTCTAGCTTTCTCTCTGCTTTTTGTCGTCTGCCTTTTATATCGTCAAATATCTTACATCTCATTTGCATTTGTTGTTCGGATGTTGTTGTTACGCTTCTAGTAGTTGAATTTGTTCCTTTCGTGAACTTTTATTGCAGCTTTCCACCCACACATCTACGCATCAAGGGAATATGAGAGAAAAAAGCGAAATTTTCACGGTACATAAGGTAAACAAATCTGTTCAAACTCCCCTCCAACGGGTTTTTGGGTAGGTGTGCGTGCGTAATATATTTATTATAATGATATGGGTGAATTCTTTATAGCTAAAAGTCTCTGGGAACTGCGTCTCTACACCAGTTTAGCGTCAACCCAGCACCCAGCTTGTTTCGAACTATTTACGGTTTATTCGCACCAATCATTCTCATAATCGGATGAATATTAAAAGTAAACATGAAACTCTGTCTGTTGAAATTGGATATGAGCAAATTTACCTTTTGCATTTTCCAAAGTAAACAACCCATATCTTAAGGGTCTTGATAGTACACCATCCATGAAATTGATCCTTAGCTCCTACTTATTTAGGTAAAGCCAAAGCAAGCATATAATTGCATTTTAAGCTGACTATGAATATAATCAAAGCTATTCACATTAAGCAACTCAATTGCAGTTTTGTTTGCGTTTAAAAATTCCAGAAAACATTTATTATCCTTACCATTAACTTTAAGAAAGACAACTTTAGAAAGGCCTGAACCCACACCATTGCGAGCCTCACACAAATAACTGCCTTCATCAGTTTTCTTGACGTGGTCGAAGCGTATCGTGCCATTAGAGTAGATTCCTGTTGTAGCCCCGCTCAAATCCTTATACTCTCCAGGTTGCGTACCTGCATAAAGGGGAAAAGGACACAACATGTAAACTTTTGAAGACTTTCTCCTCCAAGAAGGTAATTACTTTCGTGTGGTTTTATTACCACAATGGGCAATGCTACACACGAACAAGTTTAAATGGAACGTGTATTCATAACGCAGAGAGAGCACTTGTTAGCTTTCCTTTAATCATCCTCCAATTTTATTATTATTTAGGTGTTGCCTCCATACGTGCCAACAATGATAAATGGTTTCCCTCCACTCCATCCTTTCCACATTTCATCGTGCATCAAGCAGGGAATAAATTGGGTTATGTCTTACAGCGCTTTAATGACTAAACAGCTTGTTGTTTCCTCCTAAAGAGGAGTGGTGGGGAGGAGGTGAGGAAATATTGTAATTTTCTTTTTATTACTCATGCAATCTACATAAATGAAGAAATAACAATAACAGTAGGGAAGATAAGGGAGGAAAATTTAATCAAAGTGTGACCTTCTTCTTAGAGTGTGGTGGGAACACATGTGTAGTTCGGAGAAAAATAATTGTGGCAGAGAGAGGTAATAAAATTGGTGATTAATGAACGTTAATGAAAACCTATCGGCCGTAAATTTTAATTGACTGCTTATCTAAAATGACCCAGTAAAAGTCATTCAGTAAAAGAGTGAAAACACTTTTGTTGTTTCCTTTCGAAATAAACTGTTAAAGAATAATAAAATAAACAGAGAGAAAGTAATTCTTTTTTCGCTGTGAAAGCCAAAAGAGCAAATTTGTCGGGCCATTTTTTCAAAAGAATCCTCACCGGGCACTCCGGTGACTGCTAATGACACTCTGAATGAAGGAGTGAGAATGAATTGGCCAGTTTTTATTGTGAGGATGGGAAGAGCACTTGAACTTCCTAGTTATTGTCGTTTTACAAAAAATTACATTAGAGTGAAAAAATATAGAGCTTTTGCGTTAAAAAAGCGTCGCGTCCTGGGACGACGAGTTAAAATGGGAAGAATAAGAGGGGGAAAAGAGTGACACATTTATTACCCGTGGCTCGTTTCCAGACAATTGACGGTTGAGGATGTCCATCCGACTGGCAGTGGAGTGCAACTGACTGACCTGCAGCCACATTAATGTCACGCGGCTCCACTGTCCATTTGGGCGGAACTGAAATAATAAAGACCATATATTATAGCAAGCACATACATTACTCTTTTCGATTGGGAAAGCTTAAAAAACACATTATGTAGCAACAGGGGAATTTCATGAAATGTTAGAGTAGTTGGATTGCTTTCGATGGTGTTAAAGGACTCTCTTTATAAAAGCTACAAAAAAGAGTGGAAAATGGACAACTCCATTCACTTTTCACTTTAGCAAGCTGTGAAAGAAAATCTTTAAAAGCATTTTTTCCTACGGAGGATTTAATGCTGGTGGAGAAAACAGGAAAGCATTTTTCAACATTGGAACTTTTAGGAGGAGAAATAAATAGATTATTTTGTAAGACTTACTTTGAACGGTCAACTCGGATGAGAAATATTCGCGACCTGCGGCATTTTCAGCTATGCAGCTATATTTTCCTACAAAGGCAGATAAAAAAGGAATACGAAAAGACGTAAATGATTTCAAAAAATTATAAGTTAATAATTACCATTGTGGGAAGACGATAAAGACTCGATAATCAAAGTACTCGTGTATTCATCCGGAATTCTTATATTTACACCCTGCATTTAATAAATCACGTATTGATTGCTAATTATATGCTTTTTTACGTTCATCAATGAAAGGTTCTACAAACCTGTGAACCCGCCGTAGATATAGGTTTCCCTTCAAACTCCCAAACGAGATCGATAGGGCGATCCCCTTCTAGAACCGTGCATGAAACCGCCGCTCGCATCCCTTCTCTTAGCAAATGATTGGTGAATTGAAATGGCATAATTTTTGGCGGAACTGTGGCCGATTAATAAACACCAGAAAATAACAATGAATAAAGTGATCATTCCATTCATGTTAGACAGACACATTATTTTAAAAGGGGGAAAATGAAAACTGCCTGTAGAAAAATTAATCCATTAGGACAAATAATTTTGTACTGTAATTGAATTGTGAAGTGATAAGGGAACAAAAGAACGACTTCATACAACGTCCATCACGACTTTACTCACCAATCACTTTCACTTGAATATCTCTCGAGGAGGAGAGCCCTTGGCGATTTCTAGCATGGCATGTAAATATCCCTTCATCAGTTCCTTTCTGGATGTGCTCTATAATGAGCGTCCCATTGGGGTAGACTCGTTGCATTCTATTTACTGGGAGAACGTTTCCGCCTGGAAAAATGAAGAACAAAAAGTTATATAAATGCATTCATTTTTATTAAACTCAAGAGCTTTCCCCAACTGAATATTTTTACAATGCAAACTTTTTTCACTGTGGAAGAATCGTGTATGATACCCATTCAATAATGACTACAATGGGATGTTTTGAATTGTAAACTCGTTGCATTCTATTCACTGGGAGAACGTTTCCGCCTGGAAAAAAATGAAGAACAAAAAGTTATATAAATGCATTCATTTTTATTAAACTCAAGAGCTTTCCGGAACTGAATATTTTTACAATGCAAACTTTTTTCACTGTGGAAGAATCGTGTATGATACCCATTCAATAATGACTACAATGGGATGTTTTGAATACAAATTACATTTTCAGTTAATGAATACAAATTGGGATATCAACATTCATTGGTCAGAGTCAGTAAAACTTTCTCCAATATTATCTATTTCGTCTGAACATGTAAAGTGAACATTTCTCTCTGTTTACATTTCATCTTTGATCATTCTCATTCGTTATAAAAATATTTCCTTTTAATAATAGATATTAACAGATACAAAACGTAGGAATATGCCCATATTTAATATCAACAAAGGGCTCTTCACGAATGGCTCTTGCTCTAGACTCTACGCATCAATCATTGAAAAAGTTGTGAAGTGAAAGCCCACATCTATCAAAGTTTTCCTCGTAATGAGTTGAAATTATTGTGCCATATGGTGAATGACTTTTGTAGTCTGGCTAGACTATAACGGATACGTAAAGAATGAAAAGGGAAACCAAAAATTCACATATTTAATAATTTAATTAATCCAAGCGGAAGTTTTTGCCATTCTATAGCTTTTTGTGTGATGTGATGATATTCAGTTAAGCTATGGTTGAAATTAGCTTTCCCACATGGCTTTGAATACTTCAAACTTGATACCCTTCATATCACATCAGTATACATAGCTATTATCTTGTCTATGTCAAGTTGGCATTAATAATGTAATAATTGCTTGTGGCATTTTCAATTTCCTTTTCTCACGCTAATTATTATTCCGTTTTGGTATGGAATTGCTCATGTACAATTCATTCACGCATTTAAAACGCACATAAAATGCAAAATATTTAAATAAATTTACTTACTTCTTTCCCACGAAATGGTCTCAATCGGGAAGCCGGAGACTGGGCACTGAACATCCAGTCTCCTTCCAGCCACTGCCTTTATTGGAGAAATTTGACGAATGAATGGGGGACCTGTGGAAAAGCCATATCATAATTTTAAATTCCAAATCCCCAAAATTTCATTAGAATCCCATATCCTGTCAAACTATACTCGTGTAATGACGCCAATGGCATAGTGTACACGTGCCACATTTAAATTCCACTTCACTTCACACAAATCGGCTATGCACTTGCTACATTTTCAATATCCGCTATTGCATTTCAAGATATTTAAGAGTGGAAGGCCTTCACACAAGAGAAAATAATTTCTTCCAAAATCCATTCTCAATACTTTGCACAGAGTTTCTCCTAATGTTTGATCCGTTTTGGTTTTTTCTCTCTCGCTTCCCAAAACTCGTACAAAAAACTCCACTCTTTATACAAAAATAATGCGTTTATTTTCCCCATGCATTTTCATACTTGCTCGAAAAGGCTCAAGATAAATGTGTCCTTTAAAGAAATAAAATGGAAAGCAGAGAAGAAAGTTCACATAAAATCCTCCTCCCATTTATCCTCTCTGGAGTAGGTGGCTCTTCTTTCTCTCCTTTTTTTCCGCATTAAAATATCACAAGAAAATAAAAAGGACCAACCATTATTGAAAATTTGGTACATTTGTGAAATTCTCGTATTATTTTTATATTACACAAATTATTTCTCCTCCACTTGCTTTCTCCTACTCATCCTAATGGTATTTCTCCCATTCACATAATTTCACTTTTGTACAAACTGCGTATTCGAATCTGACTACGAACAGGAAAAGAAATGCATGCATGCATACGTAACTATCATAATATTTGTCGTGACTCAGGGCGTGACACATTGCTTGGTTTGGTTGCAACCAAAACCATCCCCCGAGTTCCACCACACGACTTACACCAACAAAAAAAGGAAATTTTTGCGGAAGAATAAGACTAGCAGAGCAATAAAAATAATCTTGCAATTCATTTAAATCCTCTTTTACAACATTGCGATATAGAAGAGTAATGAATGTCGGTTCATGAGTTACTCATTCTATTTCGTATAAATATATCAACTGGTATAAATCATTACACATTTTATTTTCTTCACTGAATGCTTTTGGGTGTCGGTTTCGCAGTTTTTCCTACCAACTTCCAACTAATGATTTAAAGACTGGTCGTACATCATAGTTCGCAGTTATTCCTAAGTCCCCAAGCATTTCTACTGACCAAGAATACTATAAAAGACATCTTAAGTGAGGGCTGAAGTGGTTGTTTTTTTGTAATATAATATTTTAATCTTTTGTAAAGATGAGCAATTTTCCCACAATGAAATCCGCACTATTCTCAATCCCATGCGCTATATCCAGTGACACGAATTACAATAAAAGTGGCTAATGTGATGGAAATTGTGCTTAAATGGAGTACGCTTCATTTTTCACAATCATAATAGAATATTTTGAGCAAATCCTTAATTCCTTCATTCCCTACTCTTTCGTATTCCACTTCTCCATAATTTATTACGAGTTTATGTCCCAGAAACAAAAAAGTGTTTGAGAGTCTACAAACCAAACCAAATCACTCATTTATTCGTAGGGCAAACCAGTAAGATGAAAAATGAAAATCAGAAGGCATCAGAGACGAGAGGACATTTCTTGAAGAAGACAAAAAGTACAAATGGCGAAGGTTCGTACAAGGCACTAGAAATAACAAGTTGGACTCGTAATATCCAAATTCGTAATTTTTCTC
>JAHZMU010001104.1:0-12256 GCA_027743725.1 Rambutsinella grinnellia | reverse complement strand
TTGTGAATTGATGAAAGAAGTGGACGAGCGAGATAGTAAATTATCTTTTGAAGGGAATTTGTCAATTGAATGTGAGATTTTAAATGTCCTCTATTGAGTTATTGCTGATGAATAAGTAGGAAAAGAGAGATTTTCAAGTGATTGAAGTATTTTTGTTGCTAAATACTTCATTAAAGAAAGTGAAGTTTAGCTCGTGGCTGCATTTAGTTTCTTTTTATAAAAAAAATAGACATAATACAATATGTCTGGGAATGAATAAATGACGCATTTTATTATTTACAACATTGTAGCCAAAATATATCGACGAAAATATCAAGTCAATCAACAACATTCTTGATTCGTGCTTGGATTAAGAAAGAAAAGCAATAACATTTATGACAGACTAATACCAACATTACTAACATACTTTTATGGATCACTTATCTTCCTCCCGGATAAGCACGACATAATCTGTCAATAACGTGTGCTGTCGCTGTCAGGTGGACTTGTATAAAAAAATTGACAGCAATGAAACTAAAATACGGAAAAGGGACATGGAAAGCCTCCAAACTAAATGTAAATGTCAGAATAGTCTCAACTTCCTGAATCTTTTATTCCTGGAAGAGGAACGAGAGACCAAAGCATTTTTTATTGCATTCGGCTCCCTTCCGTAAAAGCCGAGAGGTTCCAACAGCTATCGCGCTATAGTATAGCTTATATAACACCGCCAAAATGTCTCTCCTAGTATTGACAACGACTCTCTTTCCATGTGAGCATTAAGCATACAACTTGTCCTCGTCTCTTCTCTTGTTCTAACAATTTCCCCTAAAATATTTTCTCCAAAAGTTCTCCACACAATCCATTTCCATATTGCACCCTATCCTGCCATATAGTAGTCTAACAACCAGCGGCACTTTTCCCTTCTCTCCCCGTTCGTTCTCGGGAGTCGGTGGTTGGGTGTGTGGTACGAAAGCACTCTCATTCTTCCTGAAAGAGCAACAAGAGAAACCTACCATGACCCTATCTCTCCCTTCCAGAAGCATTCTGGAGAGCTTTCTCCTTTCTCCCTCTCTCTCTTTCTTGATATTATAAATATTGCGAAAGAGAGTCAACCTATGTTGCTCTCAATAATACTCTATTCTTCCAACTGAAAATATCATACAGCTCATAATAGCTTAGGATTATATTCCCTCCAAACGATGCATATCTCTTGCGGAAACGAGAGACACAGGCTTCCCACTAGCTCCAGAATTTCCCTTCTCCCTTCACACAATGCACTTTCCACATATATTTCCAATCCATATATTACCAACAGACACGTCACGTTCCACTACCAAAAACCGGAGGAGTATTACTACATTTTTGCCCTCCAAAAAATATCCACTTTTTCGGATAGTAACCCACCTAATCTAAATTGCATTCATATATTATTTCCTTTATATCCATATTTATTCCATAAGAAGCGAGAAATATTTCCTACATGAACATTATGATTATGCTTGAGCAGAGTATATTTGAGCTTCTGCTACTTATACATCTATTTACTCTTATTTGTTAAATACAGCCCTTCCCCTTTTTTGATAATAGTTTTTGAGTGGAGTATTGCGGATATGGAAATGCACACGCCATAATACCTACAATAACATTACATAATAAATTATCTTATCGGGGCTGCAAACAATTTTTAAAACCATAAATACCCCGTCTTCAACCCGTCTACCCCTCCTATGTACTTCAAGTTCGTTTCCAATATACGTCACTTTTATCCCAAAAATTGCTATAATTATTGTATCATATCAGAGTAAACATAATTCAAGCTGATATATAATAACCCTAAAAGCAAAGGCTTATTTTTAGAGAAAATGCAATGAAACACTTTATTTTTCTCTAAATCCCCAGTTTACAGTCAAAACAAGAGACCACCTACTTTCCTACTCTACATCCAAATGATATTCATTTTTTATTGCCGACTCAAAGCGAATAAAAATGTGCTTTTTATAAGCGAGCCAGCAGCAGAGAGTGAAAAATGGTGAAACGTTTGATGTTCTTTAGAAGATTACTCATCATTTAATGAATTCATATTGCATAGTTAGCATTCATACAAGTTAAGCTTTTTGTTTCAAACTTTAAAAACAAAGCCTTTTTGGCTTGTTGAGACTCTGACTATTTATTAAAAGTAGTCATAATATAATGACGGCGCATTCCAAAAGGTATTAAAATAACAGCGTGTTTTTATGCTCGCGCTGCAATGCACCTTTGTCCTTATTTGTACTGCGAGAGTGAAGTATTTTTTGCACGTTGATGCAACTTTTCTGCTGCATTCCTCTCAATTTCTCAAGGGTTAATGCTCATGTTTCATCCTCCCTTGACAAATTGTAGTAACATTGTTAGAATATTAAAGAAAATGTTTTTCCACCTGTCCAAAAAGGAAATGGGATAAAATGTTCTGTGCACTTTGCACACATATTCCTTTGGGTTATTGACACATAAGCCGTTTACAAAAAGTAATAATAATAATAGCTCTTATGTGGAGGAGCTAAATGATAAAGTCTTCGGGTATTAGCTGAGATTTTATAATACTTTGTTCTCTTAGGAATCAAGACATTTCTCATCCATCCATCCCATCCATGTCTCTCGAGTCATAATAAAAATATTCATTTTTCGTCCTATTCCGCTTCGCGTAGTAATATTTCTAATGTAATAATAATGAAGTGAAGGTTTCACCCGAAGACGAAAAGAGATTAGGCGGTGAGACCAAGCGAGAGCCAGTCTCTTAATACCTGCTCCTACCTCACGGGCTTTGAACAATGCTACTACACCACAACATACAAAAAGGCCGAAGAGGAGTAGACAGGTGAAGGATAATGTTATGGAATAGTTGATGCATGGAAAAGGCGAAAACGAGTTGAATAGCACTAGAAAACTTGACAAGCAGGATGGACGAAAAGAATGGGTAAATTTTTTTCTCAAGCTTCTTCTCCTACTTATTCACACCTCTTAAAAGAAATAGCATATTTGGAGTCTCTTTGCAACTCTAAAGTTCTCGTCTTGGGTCGAGGTTGTAAAAGTAGGCAAAAATATCGTTGATGGATTTACCTGTGAACCTTTTTCATCCGATTTCATATTCCAAGATGGACAAGAGGGAAAAAAGAGGGCAAAATCTCAGATTTCTCTCTGCTTCACTTTGCGTAAAGAGTTCACTTCACTTTTCTCTTACTGTACTTGGCTGTTATTTTTGAAAAAATGAGAAAAAATGGGAAGGTAGTAAAGGTAAGTAACCGACAATTTTTCTCTGATCTGGTTTCGTCTAGAGAGAGAGAGAGAGCAAAGGAAGCGTAGGATGATGGAGAAGGGAAAAGCATAGCCACTTTTTATTACATACCTGTTCTGTTATAATGCACTAGGAATTATGTATTTTATCTGAATAAAATGCTACGTTAAGTATGAACGTGCTTGAGTTTTTATGAGAAGCTGAAAAGCTCTGTGAGTGAGTGAGATGCTGCCCCGAGAAAATGTTTTAACCACACATGAGTAGTAGACTAAGGGAAAAAATATAATGAGTGAATGTTATAATAAAATATAATTTTAATGATAATCCTTCTCTTCAATCTCCGGTTGTGCATTTTCTCGGATACTTTTCTGCTCACTCAGTCGTTCCTTTTACTTTTTCTCTTCCTTAATCACACTTTTTTCTTATCGGCCATAACAATCTCTTTTGTCTATTAAAATTTTGCTGAATAAAATGTTTTACTTGGTTTCATTACGAAGGTGGAGTAAGCACAGTCCATTCCAACCTCCTCCACAAAAACTGTAGAGAATTGTGATGAGGAGAAGAAGGATGGACTCGGGCTTTGCAATGGTCTAAAAACAGCTTGCAAAAAAGACAAAAACAAAAGGCTCCTGGCTTTGCAATAAATTATGTTTTTATATCCATTTTTAAAACTTCCTCGGTACAGTAAACGTTCTCATTTTTTTTATGCTAAAATGATCTTGATACAATTTGTACTAAATGAAATGAGTTTGTACAAGGCATATCATTAAATGGTTCACAATTGTCTGTTTAACTTGTGCTTGACCAAATAAAGAAAAAGAGATCAGATTAAAGCGATGCAGAATATTCAGATGAGGTTGCCAACTGCCAACCGTCAAGGATCATCTAAACTATTATGTATTTAGTCACCCACAAGCAATCTTGAGACTTGAAGGTTTTGCAAGCAAGAAAGCAAAAGAAGGGTTTTAACAATTCTTACCTGTTAGAGCTATCGCAACAATCCACGTCGGTGCTATCCTCGTCATTTTTGCTAAATAATTTAAATAACTTGAGTTCAGTACTTTTGGATTTCTATGAAATCCTTTGCTGCAATTCTTTTTTAATGTTACACGTTCAAAATATTTGATAATCAATCAGTCATCGTTATCAATGCACTTTGCCACCTCTCTCCCACCACCTTGCACACACCTACAAACAAGCACAATCTCAACTTTTATCTCTGGAACAGCTCCACCCAGTTCGATTTCTCACAACACAATTTACCTGTCTCCTTTCTACATTTGCAAATAAAAATTCTGTGCAATTTAATTCATAAATTCTAAAAAAGAAATTATTTCTCTCTCTAAAAAATCTTTCTCGAGTCACAATTAAAATTACTTCCAAATCTCAATTAAAAGCTTCCAAAAAATGTGGAATAATAAGAATCACTCTCTAGCTTCCGTCTCCTTTCAGGATCAAATACAAACTGAAGTTGTTGGCACTTCTCTTTCTGTCACTTGCGAAGCTTGGAGCTGCTGTCTAAACAGAGAGTGTACGCATTTCTCACAACTTTGTTCACATCCTAAGCATTACAACATATCCCTTTAGTGTTTATCACATTCATCCTTAAAATGTTTACGGGATAGCCAAAAGCCTTAACACTTATTCGGATGCGAGCCGAGTTGGTTACGCGCTCCGGTACTGAAAATTATAACATGAGCTGTATCACACTACATTTCTTTCACATTCGCATCTTTTTTTTTACTGTGCATTAAAAAAGCTTTGAAAACTCGTTTCACAAACCCCTATTACTTGCATTGTTGAATGCTATCGGTTCTCTGTTCCTTTTTTTAGTGGATTGAAAACTGAAAATGTTTCATGAACACGTATAAATGACGGAACACCGAACAACATTACGATAACGTTACTTTTTTTATACGAGAGTTTTCATAGCTCTTGTGTGCGTTCTCCTGCAAAATAAATGCTGTATTGTGAAAATAGGGAACTTTTATTGACGTTTCTTTTGTACCGGAGTTCGTAGACTTTGAAACGTTTTATAGGAGGCTGGTATAGTGGTGGGATTCAGCTCTAAAGCTTCATTATCTTGTCATGTCAGACCTTAATATGCTTTCTTATGAGACTGTGCGTGTGCTAAGGACAAAATTTTGGAATTTCAGAAATGCAAAATCAATTAAAACAATTATTGAAAATTTTGGAAGTTTGGAACTTTTTGTTTGACTTTTATTAATTTTATTAAAATATTCATCTAAAGTTTACAACATTTTATTATTCATAATAAAAAGGAGGCGGAGAAGGATGAGCCATCAATTTTTTCGTACATGAAATATTAGAAATTGCTACATGCAATTCCTGCTACTTTGTAATTAATCTTGGGGACTGGCAGAGAGAGAAAAGTTTTATAAGAAATCAAAGCTTGTTCGATGTTCGGTGTTTGGTGTGGCAAAGGAATAGTTATAAAGCAGTGTTTTTCTTCCACCCCGTCAACAATTGCAATAGTGATGATGATCATAATAATCAAAGCTGGTAGGGGTTGAAAAACAATCATCCTCCAACATGCACATCCACTTGAACTGTCTTCAATACTGCAGAATATGAAATGAAACCAAGTTCNAAGCTTGTTCGATGTTCGGTGTTTTGTGTGGCAAAGGAATAGTTATAAAGCAGTGTTTTTCTTCCACCCCGTCAACAATTGCAATAGTGATGATGATCATAATAATCAAAGCTGGTAGGGGTTGAAAAACAATCATCCTCCAACATGCACATCCACTTGAACTGTCTTCAATACTGCAGAATATGAAATGAAACCAAGTTCTCGGTAAATAATGCCTTCCTCCTTCTACTATCTCTTTGGTCGGTTGGTAAAAAATGCTATTTACTCGGGCTTTTTTCTCTCTCCCTTTTCCCAGGAACGACTTTTGTTTGACAGTTCAAGAAAGAAGCAAAGTAGGTATTGCCATATGTATAGAAGGATTTGGAGGGTAGAACAATGTGCAGTTTGTGTTTTACAATTTTTTAGGGAGAGAGAATAAGATCACTATCGTATCACCACCGGATTCAAGCCCAACTCTTCTCCCCCTTTTCGTCATCATCGAGGCAAACTAGGGAAGAGATGTGAATTGAATTCGCAGAGCAGCAGTTGGTTATGTATTCTTGCACAATTTCAGATTCTTTCAGAGAAGGGGAGAGATATAATGCATGTCATGGCATCTATGTACGCTTTGCCATACCAAAGAAATGTTCAGATTCTTTCAGAGAAGGGGAGAGATATAATGCATGTCATGGCATCTATGTACGCTTTGCCATACCAAACAATTGTACCGGTTGTTGCTTTCTTCTACGCTACAGTTACGTAACTTTTTCAACCCTTTTCATATAGAATGAGTTTAGGCACAACATGTTTGTTGCAATAGTGGCCTGTCTGTAGAGTTTAATGTAAATGTAAATTATTTTTGGTGGGTTGCTGAATGCAAAATACGTGCGTGTTTTATCCGCTTGTCTTCTCATGTCACTTTGAGTCTCCCTTTCCGCTCTGGAAAGAATGGAAATAAATGCGAGAGTGGAGGGTGGTGGTGGATTTTATCTCATCTGGTAGGTAAGCTGGAAGTAACGAAATTGGAGAAATGAAGTGTGTGCGACTGATGTTATGTAATGTAATTTTGGCTGAAGGAGGGTTTTGGTGTAGATGCGACGATGTTGACATAGCTTTGGCCTTTCAATTAAGAAGGGTTGGATAAACTTGCACTGATGCTTGCATTTCCAAGTTTAATTAGAACTCAATTGTTAAATTGGAAGAATTGATTTGGATATAAATTTATAAGGTTTAACGTCGCTTGAAATTGATTTAGTGCACATCTGCCTGAATGTTATGAATAGATTTTTTTTAGCTTTTTTGGCTTTTATGTAAACTTGATAAATTTAGTAATACAGTATTACTAATACTAAATTAGTATGCTAAGCATACTATGCTTCTTCTTCTCAATTTCGCTAAATCTTATGAATGCTTACTATTGCTTACAAGAAAAGCAAAAGTTTTAGCGTTTTAGCCTTATTTGTGGTTTTTGGTTTCAGTATCCCAAGAAATTTCACTATTTTCTATACTTTTTGTACAATTATCTAAGATTATCCCTAATTTTAAAACAAAATCTTTGAAGAAGCCGATTCTCCCATTTTTTACTCTCCTAATGAACTACTTTTGTGCGTGCAAGGAGTAAAACAATGTTACTTCTCCAATGATCAGTTAAGTCGTGATCAATACTTACTGTCGTCATTACGCAAACCGATAACAAAAAAATGTAATTTGATGCTCCTGTATTGACTCATGGTTTTGGGAGGTACGATAAAGAGCGAAAAGTCTTTGTCTTTTCTTCAAGGTCATGGTAAAATGCTAATGCTATACTTACTTTTGTGACAGTGCGTATTAACGGATGAAGTGAAGGAGAGAGTGATCTCATTTATGAGTCAGTAAATGAAATAACGTTTCATAAATGATTGGGTGGGGTTGGTTGAGAATTTTTTATTTTAGCATTTCCTACTTTGACATCTAGTCATTTTCTAAATTGTATAAAATAAAATGAAATTGGTATGAAATGAATGAAAAGATAGATCGATTAATCCGTTAACTATTATACAAAATAACAAAAATATTTTGTCAAGTCCTTCCTCTTCAAACACTAAATTTCATCCCGACCAAAACATTCTCCTTCGTAGGCAATCTCCAAACCTTCAAAATAAAATAGCAAAATAATTAAAATCGTAATAAATAGCAATGTATTTGTATTTCCAAACTACCTGGATCGTCCTCTTGGGCGCATTTAAACTCACATTTGTTTCCATAAGTTTTGTTATCAGAGCCACAGACCTAAGCAGACATAATTAATAATTAATGATAAATTAGAGTTATAGTGCTTATCACAAACAGGTATGTATTCCCTAGTGCAGAAACAATTTTCTTCTCCCTTCACAGAAAGGGCCAGAAGGAGGGTCACCAATAGTAGAATTGCAAACAGTTTAGAATTCATCTTTGAAAAATATTAACGAATAAATTAATTTGATAAAAAATAACTAAAAAATAATATTACTTTCGGATGCTCTAAAGTTCTGACACGTAGTATAATATCAGCTCCGTGACAATGGATCTCTGCAATATTTGGAAAACAAATTACAAAGCAATAAATTAATCCAACATGCGAAAAGCAGATGAGCAATCAAACATGTGATTTATGGCATCATCAATTTGATTTCGTTTGTGGTTACCCTACTTTTACACGTATCTTATCATTGGAATGGTGTAATATTGAATGACAAACACGCTATTCTCTTCCCGTTTTAGCAGAATTTGTTTCAGTCATTATTTTGCGCATTTAGCAGAAATTTTAGATTTGCAAAAAATGAAATAAAATCCATGCACGTGTTGCTTAAATGACTTTTACTTATTGCCAATCGACCACTCCCAGTTAATAATTAAATTTTAAAAATTGCCAATAAAAGTTAGACAAAATGGAAAAATATATTTTTCTTCGTATCAAATTTCTTTTCTTGTATGTCTAACAGACTAAACCTTACTCTCTAACATAAGGATTTGGTAGTTTTACCTACTAAATTATGCATTTACCCTCCCCTTTTAAATATACCATTAACTTTTTCTAATAAAATTCTAAAATTGAGTTGTCCGCATAGAAAGAATTAGCTTGACTTTGTCTTAGTCTTTGCCCAAGAAAGAAGAGAACAATTACTACATTTCATTCGAGTTCTAAATATTCAGAAATTCAAAATGTTTTCGGAAACTCTCTTTAACATGTTATGTGCCATGTTAATTTTCGCCCAGACCTACCTTCCCCCATTTCCAATTCGAATTAATAAGAAAACCAAAGAGTTTATTACTCAGCGCCTTAGCATTCGTCGCCATTTTCTTTATTGCAGTGCCCTATGTGGTCAAGCATTATTTACATTTAGTGCTTTTGTGGTTCCTCTGAGGGTATTTGTATTCGTCCGTGGGTCTGATCCTACTTATCCATCGCAGTTAGAAATAATTTATCTGTTGATCTACATGTTTGTGACCGTCATATTGTTTACAATAGCGGATATCGTAGCTATTGAGGAAAATAATAGAGCTATTGGGACACTTCTCACCCGAACTTACAAACTTATTCAGGATCATAGATTGAAAAGTAAGTCGGTTATTAAATAATAAATTAGTGCTTGTTTTATCTTTAAAAAATTACATTAAATTTTTGTAGTTTCTCTCGGAGCAAAACCCCCAAGCATTTTCCTTCCCCGGCCAGGTCACTCCATTACGCCTTCAACTATTGGAATCAACATAGCCAATATCAAACTTATCTTGCGAATAATCCAATTCGGTCTCACAATCTGTTTTGTTGGCCTAAACACTATTGTCCTTGCTGCAAATCTCGACCCTTTATACCTCCATCTGAAGCATTTTCCTTTATTCGAGGAATTACTCATAATGACTTTTGGGGTGGACCGTGATCATCCAGCAATCTACCCTCTTCGACTAGCAGTCACCTCCGTTGGAGGGATCATCTTTTGCTTGTTTATCGCTGCAATGATATTAGCATTTGGGACCATGTTTTTCTTTATGAATGAAATGATGCAATATTTGGTTATACACTGCAAAAACGGCCACCAACCGCCATTACACTCGACTGGAAATACCCGCCCCATACGTCAAGCTTTTATTGCGACAATACAAACACCTCCAGATTTACATTCGAGAGCTGAACAACGTCCTCCATTCCTATTCCGGCATATGGATAGCTACATTTGGCACCCTAACAGTTTGCTTAAATTTTGCCACGGTCCGTTTCATTACTACGGGAGATCCCATCTGCACATTTTATATTCCAAGTCTAACATTATCCCTTAATTTAGGGGCGTACGTGGCTATCCGGTTGATGGCCGATATTGGCGTGTATCCAATAGAGTTTGTGAAAGAATGTAAGAAAAGGGTGAGAAATCAGTATATGGAAAGGCTTTTCAATTCACTGTATCTCCTTAAGGTTAAGATTGAGCAAATTCGTGTCTCGAGAACCTTTGTTAGGACTTACTTTAAAGTGAATATGGATAATACTGTCACTTTGCTTCTCTCTATTTGAGCACCTTGAACCTTTGATACGATAGGGTTGATGCTTAGCGGGAATGACAATGACATTGACCGTGACAGTGAAAAACAAATATAAGACCTTGCCTTGCCGTTCACCCCGAAGGGGTTGTAAATGGAACAAAGAGTTGTAAGGAAAAGAAGCATAAAAATATTTAGACTTTCAGATTACAGAACAGGGGAGAGGCTATATCTCCATCACATTATTAATGAATTGTCTGGATAATGTGACCTTGCTAAATAAACTCTTTCGTTGAACTTTGTTGCTGGAACGTTATACGAGGCACGAGGACTTGTTGTAATATCAGATTCAAATTACATACACGGCAATGTCGGGACATAAAAATTTTAGTATAAATACGGAGGAAAAATTTGGAAAGAGCATCAGTTCAATCCCATCTTCTCTTAGAGAACAAGAACAAAAATCAGAAAACTTTCCTGAGCTCCTCAGAAAAATATATAAGTTCATCATGAAATTGGTAATTCTCAATTAAATTCTACTAATTTTGACAGGAATTAAATAAACGCTAGACTAGAAAATTATCCTTATAATTTTTTATATACATAGTTTCTCCTCGTCGTCCTCGTCGCCGGAGTCTCCGCCAAGCCAAGCGGATATGGAGGAATTCTCCTCCGATCTGAACCTCTCCTTGTGAGGGACAGCTACGATTACGGTACTGTTAGGGCTGCACCTGCCATCCCCATCACTAGCTTCAGCAATGACATCCGTGGATCCCTTTCCAACCATGTTCAGTGAGTATCTTATCCCCACCTGACTTTGAAACTTAAGCATTCCATTTTTACAATACCATTTTTCGCAATTACAGATACTCAACTGGAAACGGTATCAACGTCGCTGACAACACTGAAGCTGTCTTAGGACGTGGCTCAGCCTACGAAGATGAAGCTGGTCGCATGGTCCAATCAGACTCCTCCCTTGTCAAGTCTGGAAGACCAGTTGAGATGCCCGCTGAACACGCTGAAGCTCACCGTCTTGCCCTTGCCCGTGTCTCCTCCTCATCCTACGGAAGTTATGATGCCCCCGTCATCCGCTCATCTTATGACGCCCCCGTTGTCCGTTCTTCTTATGCAGCACCAGCCATTGTTCGATCATCATACGATGCTCCAGCAATCCGTTTCGTCGAACCAGTTAGATCAGCCTACTAATTCAAGTCGCCATTCGGAATCAATACTTTTAGCTAATAGATTTTATGAACTAATAGGTTGCTGGCAACCTAAAATTTTTATTGATATGACATATGTGATACCTTTCTCCAATTGCAATATAACTTGCTAATTTCTCAAATAAATTCTAAACTACTAAATGCAAAATACATATAAATTCTTCAAACAATTTTATTTTGGCATAAATGCTTCATGAATATATTTTTCAGCTTTTCATCTAATTAAGCTGGGGTAACTGTAAGAGTTGCCTTGCTGTCCTTATTCTCAGACTGCAACTTGTTGACCTTTGCGGCTCTCTTCTGGACAAATGGATCTACCTCTACCAAAGCATCTCCCAAATAGTCGTTACCACTAGCTGAGTCATAATCGTAAACCTTGAAATGCCAGTACTAGAAAAAAAGTTGAGCAAAAAAGAATTTATCGATCTGAATTTTAAAATTTTCCAAAAATATATTATGATATTGATTTTGCAAAGCTATTACCTGCCCAGTTCCCTTTTGGTAGTTGCTAAACTCAATAATTTCTTTCCAATCCACATTTTCCTTGTCGTCTTGTTTCTCCGTCGTGAAAAAGAGAGTATCATTACCATCACGTGATTTTCTCCATATGTGATACCTTTCTCCAATTGCAATATAACTTGCTAATTTCTCAAATAAATTCTAAACTACTAAATGCAAAATACATATAAATTCTTCAAACAATTT
>JAHZMU010001103.1:0-17890 GCA_027743725.1 Rambutsinella grinnellia | reverse complement strand
GATTTGTTCTCTTATACAGTTGGTTAGTGAAATATAAATGGAGAAAGTTTAGATTTTTAACAGTTTTAAGTTATTTTTTAATTTAAAACTAGGAAAAATTCTCGTCAATGGTATGAAAGACTACGATTACAACGTTCAAGGTCATGATATAGACGGGTCAAAATTAATTGATATGGACACCGTTCTAACTCAGATTGTACCTCATGCAAGAAGTAATTTTTAAACACTTATGGATATAATTGAGCTTGATTAAAGAAAAAAAGTAATGTGTAAATAATTACAGTCGTAATACTGAGCTTGCAAGAAACCCTCGTGAGAGAATTTATGCTAAGGGCTCACGCTAAAGGACTAACAAAAGGTGATTGGGCTTTCCTAGACGTTGAGCTTTTTAAGGTGAGATGTTCTAAACGGGTTATAATTTCTCTAGTCAGAGCAAATTGAAAAACCATTAAAATTTCATCCAGAGTAAGCCCAGCGAGACGAATGTGTGGAAGAAAGGGGATAAGAATGACTTAATAGCGAAAGAAGCGTATGAAGCCCTCTTAACCATTTCACTATTAATGCCGCGCTCCCACATCTGGAGCAACTTTTCTAAAATTGTCAAAGCTCGAGCCCTCCGGGATTACAACTTTACTTTTGCTGATGATGAAGACGTAAGTTCTTTTAGTTGAAGGTTTGTTTCAAGAAAAAAATCTTTAACTTCGCATCCCTCTTGTGAACGCGTCTAGCTTAATCCAATCCTGCTTAAGCTTTTTTCTTACGAAATCATCAGTTTTCAAGTTTCCAACTTTCTCCCACCTGACTTCACTTGGCCTAGCTTTTCTGTTGCGGTTGAGGTTAAAAACTTTGGAAACATTCTAAATATTTTGCATAGAGAAATAAAGGAAAAGGAAGGGAGAGAATTTAGCTTCTGGGAAATTGCGGTTTCCTTATATTTCCGCTTATAGTTGGCGCTTGACCTACACTCTAGTACTTGTTTTCTCCGAAACTCTCCAGAGATTATAAAACGTTAAGCATTTTTTCCACCCAGGCAAATTTCTTTATGGGGGCGTTTTACGACGGGGTCATATTACTCGGTAAGGCACTGAACGAAACCCTCACCGCCAAAGAGTCTGTCCATGATGGGAAGGAAATTGCGTTGAGAATGTGGAACCGCTCGTTTGAGGGTATAACTCATCTCATTTATCACCACAATTAGCAAAGAGTACACGTGCCATTTATTATAGGAGTTACGGGAAACGTCACAATTGACGAGAATGGGGACAGGGACGCTGATTACTCTATTCTTGATATGAATCCGAAAACGGGCAAGTTTGAAGTGAGTTTGATTAACGTGTACTCATTTTTAAACCTAAAATTAACCCAAAATTTATTCTAGGTTGTAGCCCACTATCTCTCACAAAAAGGACTTGATTTCGTTAAAAACCGCGAGATCCACTGGCCAGCGAGTAGAGGTCCACCTTCTGACATTCCTGAATGTGGTTTTTTAGGAAATGATGGCAAGTGCCAGAGAGACAGCACTAGTGGCGTTATCCCATATGTTGGAGGGATAATTTTAGTCTTCGCACTTTCCATTCTCGCCGTCATCATCTTTGTCTATAGGTATAGCTTTCAGAAGCAGATCTAGCTTTCACTTCATAACTATCATTGATTAGCTCACAAATATCTCGCATCACAAGTTGCTTTCACTTCCTAGAATTTTCCTCCCTATTATTTACCACTTTTCATGAGAATAATGAGGATGTCAGCAAATTCCANGCATCACAAGTTGCTTTCACTTCCTAGAATTTTCCTCCCTATTATTTACCACTTTTCATGAGAATAATGAGGATGTCAGCAAATTCCACCAATCGCATCCTCTCCAAACAGGATTTTAGCTTCAGCTTTTCAATTTGTCCTCGACAAATTTTTTTGCTTATCACCCAATTTCATAAATCCCCTATTCATTCCAAGACTTCTCGCAGGACAAAAGAAGCTGGTGTGAATTATACCAAATCTCACAAATAAATTATCTCTCAAGTTTTCCCTAAAAAGTGGATCAAGAGGATCAGTGTGGGATAGAAGGCTTATGACTGCTCTCACCTCATTTTAATACTTTCCCCACTCACGTTGTAAATACTCGATCATCACACCCACCCATTTCCAACGCAAAACTTTAACATGTGAGCATGAGAATTTATGTTGTTTGTGGATTTAGTTGGATGTGTGGCAATGCTGGCGAGTCTTTCGTGAGAATCTTCAGCCCATTCTCCCCAAAGTTATTATTAGAGAGAGAAAGAGAGCAAACAATTACGTACATTATTAAAGGATGTATGTACTTGTTTCTTTTGAAAAATTCAAACCAAGTGGTTCGGATGATTAAGGAGAGGCTTACACAACTACATATTTACTCATAGACTTTATGCCCAGTTATTTTAGAGTTAAAAATGTTTTTTTACCTTCCCTTTCCCCCAATTTGTTTCCAGGCACTTGAGAATGATGGAGGCAGCGTCAAGTACAAAATGGAGAATAATGCCGGAAGAGATCTCATTCGAGTCAAATGACAAGGTTAAAAGTGTTTTCTGCGCTTAAAAAACTTTTATTGACGCTTAGCTGGAAAATGATGTGATATGAATAGGTTTAGAGATTTTTACAAGGTTGCCTTTTCATCATTTTCCTTTAGCCTAAAGGTCCATTAGAAGAGAAAGAAAGTAGCCGTGGTTCACTTTCACTTGGAACAGTCGGGCAAACAACGTTTGTTCAGACGGCTACGTATAGGGTAAAGCTAAATATTTCTTTCTGCTTTTCCCTTTCTCTTTCTACAACTTTCTCTCTTTAATTATAGGGTGTACAAGTAGGACTTCGAAAGATTTATTTAGTGAAGCGAATCGAGTTTACGAAACACATTGTATCCGAGATCCGACAGGTAGGAGCCCCTTTTAATTGTATTTTTTTATTAATTTTTTTATCCACATCTAATTTGAAATGACAACATGTCTGAAAACATTTCGTTTCAGGTTCGTGATCTGCAACATGAGAACATTGGCAGACTGATTGGGCTCTGCTTAAGCTCATCGGATCACCGTAGTACGTCTGAGAAATGGGATCAAATATTGATTCTGAATGAATACTGTTCCCGTGGCAGCCTTCGTGATGTTCTTCTCAATGTCCATATTCATCTCGATTGGCCATTTAGACTTTCTCTCATCTCTGATATTGCCTCTGTAAGTCTTCTCCTTTTCTTCCTCATTTCATCCTGTCTAGTCTGCATATTCATTTCATGATCACTTCAGACAGATCTTTATTGAAGTTGATGGGCTAGATAGCTCATTAAACGATTACATTTTTCCGCAAGAATTGATAACATAAAATGCTTTGAAATGATAAGGGCATGTCCTTTCTCCACTCGAATGTTGGCCCGCATGGTCGTCTGAGTTCTGCAAAGTGCCTGGTGGATGCCCGCTTTGTTGTAAAAATAGCAGACTTTGGTCTACACGCTATGAGAAACTTTCAGCAAAAGGAGAGTCTTGACATGGACTATTTTATTAGTAAGTAGCTCTGAAGAGCTTTTTCTTTCTTTCTCAAACGAATTGTAAGAATGTTTTTAATTGTGAGAAAACTTGGCATAACAGAACTCTTATGGGTTGCACCTGAGCACTTACCAAATTCAGGTAGTTTTGAGAAGTACTCCCTCAAAGGTGACATTTATAGCTTTGGGATAATCTTATATGAAGTGGCGTATAGAGCGCTTCCGTATAGCGTTAATAATACGCTTACTCCAGAAGGTAGGAAATGTTATATTATTTTTTTCTGAGAGATGAGATGATAACGCGCATTTCTCACTCCTTTTGGATTTAAGAAATTGTGGCAAAAGTCAGTTCCGGAAGTAATCCCCCTTTCAGACCAGAAACAAGTGATGACTGCGGTCCCTTAGAGATTCGCCAGTTGATGCAAAACTGTTGGCTTGACTGTTCAGATGATAGGCCGGACTTTGGGTTGGTTAAGACGATTCTAAAGAAGATGATGAAGTATGTTCACATTACTCATAAGTTTTACTTGAATTTGTAAAGAATAAATAGATGGTTGATATTTAAGCAAATTTTCTGGAGAATTTTTTAAATCTTATGTTCCCCCACGAGACTAAGTGAAAGTAAAGCATTCTCATTTCTCTGTAAACTGACTGTTTAACAGAGGCGCTGGTACAGTCAGCCTAGTCGATGATTTACTACGAAGACTGGAACAGCACGCATCTCACTTGGAAGCTCTTGTAGAAGACAAGACAAGAGAGTTGGAACAGGAGAAGCGTCGTTCTGAGGATCTTTTGTATCAAGTTCTGCCACGGTAAAAAAAAAGATCATTTTTTCATCCTTTTTTCTCTACTGCTGTTGTGTTGTAGAAAATGAAATATTCTGTAGCTTTCTGTGTACTAGTAGAGAATAGGAAGGTTCAGTCAACCCGTAAATGCTCACTTGATAATAATCATCATCCATAAAGGTTTCCACAGGGAATTCGAAAATGATGGAGAGCATGAGCAAAAAGATACGGATCGGAACATTAAACCGGCTCAAGCTAATTAATAATATTGCTTTGCAACACATAACTTCCCATTTTCGGTTAATTCCATTGAAAAATAATGATCTTCGTAGAACACGACTCGTGTATATATCCCATCTACGGTAATGGGAATGGTGGGAATAGTTTGGAATAACTTTTTGACTTTACTAGACAAAAGTTTGTACGCAAATGAGCTCTGCTTTCTCCAGCTTTCTCCGGCTCTGATACTATTGCACTTTTCAAAAGTTAAAAGAGAAACAAAATGTTTGAAAGTGAAAGCTCTTTTCTAAAAGAGGTGTCCTACTTGGGGGAGAGCGACAAGCGGAAAAATATATGCGGGGAAAGTTTTCTAATGTCTTGGGATCAATAAGGGAACATTTTCGAGTGTCATATCAGCGTTTGATGGAATAGATAACAGTTTCTGATTTAATATCACATGACCCAACATTTTAACAGCATAATATTGTATTTTTGATAGGCATTTAAAAAATTGAAATGGGTTTAAAACGAATTCAGCCAAGCCTGAACAGAGCGTTAAAGGTACTTGGCACAAGCACCTAAAAAGCATTCCTTGCGTATACCACGGATCAGCAAAGTTAAGTCGCAAAAGGTTCCAAAAAAATCGTTTAAGGTATCCAAACTTTGTCCTTTGATTGTGATCAATTTTCTTTGCGAGAAATGGATGAAATAAATCCAACTTTTTAAACAAGCCTGAATATTTCTTGAAACAAACGAAAGTACATTTAGTGGAAAATCGTAAACCATAAAATGATTCGGAGTAGAAGACAAAAAAAAAGTTTTAAGAAACAAAGTCAAATATTTGAATTCTAAGTTAAAATCAAATTCAATTATGGTAAATTCAACGAGATCAAATACAACTTATTTTAGGCAAGTCGCAGAGCAATTACTACGTGGAGAGACAGTCTCCCCAGAGTCGTTCGATGCTGTCACTGTCTACTTCTCGGATATCGTTGGTTTCACTGCGATTTGTGCGAGGTCGTCACCTATCCAAGTAAGAGATAAAATTGTTTTCTTTACAAGAGACGAAGAAAAACAAACATGGATTGATTAATGTGTCAAATATTTGAAACTGAAGTAAGCAAACAAAATTGTCTTTTTTCAGGTCGTCGATTTCCTAAACAATTTGTATGGAACCTTTGATGGTATCCTGGATAGCTTTGATGCTTACAAGGTTCGTATTACTTTTATCTAGAAAAGTCATATCCTCCTCCACTTCCAAATAACTTTTGTTCTAAATTACTTTCTATTTTTATAACCTTGAAGGTGGAGACAATCGGAGATGCATACCTTTGTGTATCCGGAGCCCCGCAGCGGAATGATGACTTGCACGTTACAGAAATAGCTTATTTGGCACTAGCTGTCCTTGACGCAGTTACCAAATATGAGATTGGTCATTTGCCTGAAGAGCAATTAAAAATTCGGATTGGGATCCATACAGGTTCGAAAACGTTTTAAATATCTATGACTTTCACCAAGTTTGAGGGCAAAGCCATGACCATTTGGCAATAAAAACCTGAAACATATGGAAAAGTAAGCAAAGGTTTGTCAACGTCACGATGACATTACGCTTAACGTTTATACCCCAACTTTCATTAAAGATAAGGGAGAAAGCTATATAAGAGTGATGTCACGTCAGTAGCTTTAGAAGAAAGACTTGATCTCTAGAAATAAAGTTATACAAACTTTAGCAACTATTAAGAGGAATGCCGAAAGCTGTATAAATTATCCTCTTCTCTACGAACGAGATGAACTCGTGAGGAAGGATTGCCTTATGTCTTCATGTAAAAAAGAAAACTTTCTCCTCCATTTTGTTCAAGTGGCTTCGCTAGATAGATTTCTTCCCCAACTTTCAATCTGGACTCTGGTTAGAAAGAAAATAAGTGGCTTGGCTAGACTACACTATACCATATATAAAATGTGGGGGAATGATGACAGAGATTTATTCCCTCATTGGGTAAGTAGATTGGGAGCAGATTGTGCCATGTGTCTTCTTCTTCTTCACCAGTTGCTTCCTTTTTCTCCAGCTAGAAATGATTACATGAATTGGTTTGGATATAAGAAGAGAAAAATGTTCAAGTGAAATTGCTTTTTTCACTTTATATTTTTGATTAACCATTTCAAGTCTGCTTAATCTAGACAAATATTTGGCAAAATATTTATTACTTTAAATATTTACTTTAAAATCCATCAGGTCCAATCTGTGCTGGCGTTGTTGGCCATCGAATGCCCCATTATTGCTTATTTGGGGATACTGTGAATACCGCTTCGAGACTTGAGAGTACAGGACTTCGTAAGTCTCTTTTTTCTTCCTTCTCTTATATCAGTAAAATACATCCGGAATGCGACGGCATAATCATATGGATACAAAATACATTGATTACTTCTCTCGTCCCTTACAAAACCTAATTTAATGCAAATTATAGCAACTCTCTACCTTTACCTATTCTATGAATTCAGATATTTCCTTGTAAATTCTTTTGGAAAGAAAGCTAAACAAGTCATTCTCTGCATATCATCCCATATCTTCAATTTTGTACTACATTATTCATGAGCAGAACTCTTCCTTTGGAAACATGCAAAGCATTTCTCCTCGCAAAAAATCTACTTTGGATAAAGTCACACAAAGTATTCTCCTTATCCAATCATCCCAACAAACACTTTCCACCTCATTTTCATTTTTTAACAATATAAATTGTCTTGTCACTCCAAGCCCGATGCATCCTTCAATCCTTTTTTAAGGGATCGGGGTAGAAAAAAATGTAGAAATGTGTCGCGAAAATATTCAGTTTTCCCCTTTTACTTATCACTAATGGCCATGCATTTGTGGAATAAATGGGGAGGGAATGAAAAAGTAATTCTTTGCTACTTTTTATTCACTCTAGTGAATACCATTTTATGCTGAAATATTGCTGGAGGCTGGGCAATCCATCTATTTCAAAGAGGAAAATAGTTTGCATTTTACTTCCG
Organism: Rambutsinella grinnellia; assembly: GCA_027743725.1. Taxonomy (NCBI): domain Eukaryota; kingdom Metazoa; phylum Arthropoda; class Collembola; order Entomobryomorpha; family Entomobryidae; genus Rambutsinella; species Rambutsinella grinnellia. Next base: position 10,369 of record JAHZMU010001103.1, on the reverse strand, counting down.
CTGTTATTGTCACTTTGTCATTGTTTCATGTCAAACCAATGAGAGATGGGTTTGTGATCAACGAGCTTCTATTTATGTGGGAGCCTCTCACTAAACCCTTTTATATTTCGGTGACCTCTTCCAACTTTAAATATTTACTTTTCCACTTTGGTAAATCTTTAATTGCTTTTAGCTAAATGGGGACATGCTCCCAATTATAAAATCACAGGGAATTCTACCAAATAATTCTTTTGAAGTGCTTTCCTCCTAAATAAATATCAGATTGAACATTGAATTCAATAGTATCATCTTCTAATAGTCATCAATTTAGATTAGTCCCAGCTGCTCCCACTTTCATTCCATTTTTGATCCAGATTTTCCTCTTTTTTACACATGCATATAGTTGCCTTCATTCTCAATCCCTTACAAAAGAGAAAAGCAATCTGTACATTACTTTTTATTCCAGTCTTAAAATTAGATGAGGAGAAACTCGGAAAAAGCATTTGTTTCAATGTTAAAATTCTCCTAAAATCATTTTCAGCACTTCGGATCCACATTACAGAAAAGACAGCAGAAGGTCTAGAGTCCGCTGGTGGTATTCCACTTGGTTCCTAGGGGCGAGGTGAGTACTATTATAAAGAACGTGAATAAATAACGGATATTATCTGTCAAAAATATATTGAAGAAAAAATACTGTTAGAGTTTCAACGACATGTCTACACACTCTCTCGTTTGAGATGTTTCATACTATTTCATGGGCTATGTACATATGTTACTGTCACCAATAAAATAGTTGGGACGAGAGATATATATTTCCTGGTGAGATTTCCTACTTGGAGAAACTCTTTAATGCTAGTGGTGTAGGGAAAAGCTTTCTCAGGGGACAAGCTCCTCTCATGGTTTTCCGGGAGAATAAAATGGATAAAGAGAAAGTGGACAAGTATATGAGTAATGAAAGCTGACGACACCTGTAGAATCACAAGCTCATACATATTTATACTTGGAGATTACACGACACTCATTTTATGAAGAACAAAATAGATTGTAAAAGAGAAAACAATTATTAATTTGACAAGTTGTGAAAGCTGACATGTATATTTAAGTAGGTGGGAGTGAAAATGCATTTATATGACGACAAAGAATTTATGAGTTTTAAAATGGGAAAACTGGGACAGGAAACTTAAAATAAAAATGTTTTTGATAGCAGCAATGTGCAGGGGAAACCCACAATTCTTTTTCACACAAGAGATGAAGTGGAAGGAAATGTTTTTTGCACAAAGTAGAGAGCGAAACCACTTGGATATAAAAAGGGAAAACCTTTCCAATAAATTCTCTCGCAGATACTTCATCTCACTAAAGTGACTTAACTACATTTTCTCGAATAATAGCAGATGGACGATATTTTTTTCGAAGTGAAAGTCTCAATTTTTATTCTTCTCTAAAAGGAATTCTTCTGGAAAACTGGGACAGGAAACTTAAAATAAAAATGTTTTTGATAGCAGCAATGTGCAGGGGAAACCCACAATTTTTTTCACACAAGAGATGAAGTGGAAGGAAATGTTTTTGCACAAAGTAGAAAGCGAAACCACTTGGATATAAAAAGGGAAACCCTTTCCAATAAATTCTCTCACAGATACTTCATCTCACTAAAGTGACTTAACTACATTTTCTCGAATAATAGCAGATGGACGATATTTTTTTTGAAGTGAAAGTCTCAATTTTTATTCTTCTCTAAAAGGAATTCTTTTTTTCGTGTCCTTCAATTCTCATCAGCTTTTCTTTCCTCCCTCAACCTTCACTCTCTAGGTACTCCTCAAGGGTAAAGGTGTGACAAATACTTTTTGGCTGATGGGCTGTGATGACGAGTCGAAGTGGAAGAGGACGAGGAAACTACAAGCAGCTTCGAAAGAGTCGATTGAGACGAAATGTAGTGGAAATCTTAACCATCACTATTCTCACTCTCCGTCCAACAACATTATGACTATTTGTGTTACACCTGCTGAGTAAGATTCGTGATAAGTTTTAAAATAAAAAAATTTCTGAATAGAAAAAATATTTAAGGACCAATGTCATTTATGCCAGGGATCCATAAATGTATGAAATGATAGAAGAATAATACGTGTATCGAGATTGACTTTATTTTTTTGATGTGAAAGTTACTCGTCCACAATTTTATAGTATTTTTAAATTACGCTTAGAATAAAGAGAATTGCAAAGAAAATATTACACTTTTTTCACCTGACACAAAATATTAAAAGAGGAAATGCACGATATTTTTACGTATGAATGATATAATTTAAACGGAATGTCAGGGTTTAGTGAATAAATTGTGATTAATGTTGTATTCTAATAATTATGAATCGATTTCTAGCAGAAATCATCTGAGTTCTGAGATTATATTATGATGGGATTAAAGTTTTAAATTTGTATGATCTCGCCCCAAAAAAGCTTTTAATGGAAATAAATACGATTTTAATCAACTTTTTGACTTGCTTTTTATTTCAACATTTTTCAACTTTTTCTTCATTTCAATCCCTCATCTTTCCTGAAAAGCCAACCGAATTGATTCCAAATAGAGTTCAATTGGAAGCCATAATTGTATTGGAAGCGCTCAAATTGGACGTCAGAGTTCCCCTCAGTTTTTTAATATTCTTTTGCTTCACCTAAGAGAAACGAGAGCCGGTATACTTGTTAATTTCTCATTTAACTCTAGTTAGCATAATCCATTTACCTGTCTTTCCAAATGCTTTAGACCCCCACAAACGGTTTTCAGATCGTGTTTCGTGTCCTCCAAAAGGCAAGACAGCTTTTTGATTTCGAATGCACTCGAGTCTTGATCATCAGTGTTTAATGCTGCCGTTCTTAGGCGAGGGAACCAATCCAATTTCCGTTCCTGTAGAATACCAGCCAAGAGAAAAANAATTTCTCATTTAACTCTCGTTAGCATAATCCATTTACCTGTCTTTCCAAATGCTTTAGACCGCCACAAACGGTTTTCAGATCGTGTTTCGTGTCCTCCAAAAGGCAAGACAGCTTTTTGATTTCGAAAGCACTCGAGTCTTGATCATCAGTGTTTAATGCTGCCGTTCTTAGGCGAGGGAACCAATCCAATTTCCGTTCCTGTAGAATACCAGCCAAGAGAAAAAAGTATTAAAGCCTTCATTCACTTCCGCTCTGTGAGAAAACAAAAGGTATCATTTTCTTTCGCTTACTTTTAGGCATTTGCTCACGTAGCATTCTGCCCCGGTATATTCCGTAGGTTCCTTTGATCTCAAGAGGACGAAGAAATAAATAAAATTCCACATGTTATGCTCTNCTGTTTCTCCGTCCTTAGGTCAGCGAATGTGTCGATAATAACACCGAAAATGAGATTCAAGACGATAACAATCACGACAAAGTAGAAGAGCAGGTCATACAAGACTCGCGCAGTGTAAAGACCTTCCTATAATTCCGTAGGCTCCTTTGATCTCAAAAGGACGAAGAAATAAATAAAATTCCACATGTTATGCTCCTTCTTCACGTGATGCTCGAACGTTACTGATTTATTGTCGAAGGCGGATCGGTTAAGACCTACGGAAAATGTAATGCCCCATTCATTAATCATTTATTGGAGAACCGTTTCATATTACATTTATGGAAGGACGTCACCACTCATTATTTTCATTATTGAGATGAAATGTTATAAAAAATGCACAAACCGCAAATAAAGCAAGTGTTCCGGAGCACCTCTTCTTGATGCTGTTTCTCCGTCCTTAGGTCAGCGAATGTGTCGATAATAACACCGAAAATGAGATTCAAGACGATAACAATCACGACAAAGTAGAAGAGCAGGTCATACAAGACTCGCGCAGTGTAAAGACCTTCCTATAAGGAATAAGGGAGAAATAATATCAAGGGTCAAAGCAGTAAAAAAATGTCATCACGCTCATTCCATATCAGATAAGTTTATTATGCAAAAGAGAAAGCCTAATAGGATTTTACTTGCTCCCTTTGGTACACTAAAGCTTTATGGACAAGTTTTTTCCCCTTCTTTTGATAATAAACGAAATGGTTTTCTATGTTTATATGACTGTTGACAATCTCTCTCTCCCTCTCACCTCTTTACTTGGAGCTCGAAGTACATCCCCAATTCCACCTCCGTTCCTCAGCCCTTGATTAAGCGTTGTCACTATACACATCAATAACGTCTTGCAGACATGCTCCTTTTTCTCATCCGTCTCGGGTATTTCCAGGCTTACTTCTATGCTTGAGATGGGCAACGAAACCGGAGATGTCGATATGTTTGAATCATTTGAGTCTAAAAAATTAATGGATTATTTACTACTCCATCTTTTCACTTACCACTGCGAACCGCTTATAGAAAGCATTCATATTTCTTTACCTTGAACCAAGAGGGGATTCACATCAACCACAAAGTCTTCTTGGAAAAAGACGTAGCCAAGTATGGAAAAGATGTAAACTAAAATAATGCCTAAGATAGCCGTAAAGATTATAGAGCGTCCGTTTCGAGTCACCGAGCGAATCACATTGAGCAATGTCTCCTCCCGATAAGCCACATCAAAAAGCTGGGAATAAAGAGGAGAAAATAATTAATTAGGAAAGTGTTTAGTCCACCTCATATAATAAGTGGCATTTGGAGTAAAACGCATTTCATCATCATGTAAGTATGAAAAGCTCCTTACCAAAACAGAATAAAAGAAAGGATGAATGATCAATCCGAGAACGCAAAATAAGCCAAAGAAAAGGTGGTAAAGGAACTCGCCATCCATTATGAGCTCCCTCTTTGGTCTCAAAAACATTCCGCTTTTACACTGATGCGAGACTATGTGAAGGAATTTGGACATGACCTAGATAATTAGAGAGATAACTATAAAGGTAATCAGATTGCTTCTCTTTTCCACTTTCCCCCCTCTAATTCAATTCATTAGAGTGGAGAAAGGAGAAAGCTCTTATCACTATCAGTTATTTTTTATACTGCTAGAAATCCGAGAATATGAATTGTCCTTGTTGGTCCAGCCAGAGCAATTATGATGAGAATAATGAGAAAGATGTTCGCTTGTAAACTAGCCACATCTGGTTTCTGGAGTTGCATCCGTCCACACAGAAACATTAGAATGCCCATTATAGTATCCCAGTGGACGACATGAGCTAGAGAGAAAAACGCGAGTAATTGATAGACTCGTGGAGAAAACTTGCCTAATTATACCCCTTTTTACTAACAAGCTCACTTACTAAATGAAGGATATCCGAGGGCAACAACGATATTAATCATGAGGATCATGTTAAACACCAGATTGCCAAGGAAAGACTCGTACAAACTGCAACTAAATAGCATCGGTTTATCTGAAGAAAAAGAGAACTATTTATAACCCTAGTATTAACTGCGTGGGCGTATAAGAATCAAGTTTACTTCGCAATTTTAACTGCCACTCCATCTCATACATGAGGGAGTCTCTTTGCTCAAAGAAATTCGTAACTTTTGAACCCTTCTCATCTCCTTCTGTTGTACGAAATACTTTCTCTTTCGTATCTTTTGTCAGGTATGCACAAACAGGTGGGATTTGGAAGACGACTGTTTCCAAGTATTCTTTTTCATCTCCTTCTCGTACAATCTGAAAATAGGTACTTGTTTAAAAAAAATACTGCTTTGAATATTTAAATATATATTTAAATATTTACTTCAATCTGTGCTGTCCTATCACTATAATATTTTATCGCGTCTGCATACAAGCTCTTTTTACTGATTGCCCTATCCAGTTCCATCTGAACTGCTTTGTCGTGTTGCCCCAATTGGTGGCATAGGATGTAGAGTGCGTGTCCGACCTGTGTAAAAATTAGTAATTATTTTTCCTCCAAAGGCCGTTTAATCTTCCTTTCAAAAAATATTAATTATAATTAATAATAACCTGTTTTGCTGCAACAGTCTTCCCTCTCATTAGATAAACGTAGTCGTCCCTATCTGAACTGTGAGCTTTTCCAATCATCTCAATCATATTTCTAATATTCATTTTACTAATCTTTTCAAACTTTTCAATCCCATCTTTACTCTCCATCAAGGACAATACACGAGACTAAATCATACGGAGACTTGTTTCCTTGCTGGCGAAGGTAACGCTAAAATTGAAAAAGGTTTTCACAATTATTCTCGACTCAGATTGAGAAAGCACTTAACAATATTAAAAAAGAAGTAAAAATATTCCAAAACTTTCCATCAACATAAAAAACTTGAGTTAATCTTTCCACAAAACTTACTTGCATCTCTAGATTGTGATTCTCGCATAAAAGCTGGAGGAATCTGAGCGAGCTCTCCACGAGTGTTTCACGTGGATGCTTAAGACTGGATATGGCAAAGCCATCCTTTCTCAAAACGGTTGTCGCTACACTTGTCCACTCGTCTGTATCTGAGAATCCGTTACTTTCTTTGAGCTGAGCTATTCCTTTCTCTATTTTGCAATTTAATTAAATTGGCTTAGAAAAATGAAAGGGCAAGTAAGAATATGTTCAAATTTATTTAAAACCTTTGAGCATTTCCAATCGCTTAAAGCCAACTTCAACCTCATCTGTCGCGTGCTCCATTTCTTCGTTCATCTTTTTTGAAACGCGGAGTATTTTTGACCCATCTATTGAAAGTAATAGGATATTATATCAAGCAAGTCACTTAAATAACTTGCAAGAGCAACTTTAGATAAATAATTACCATCAACAGCGTTAATTTTGGAAAGAGTACTTTGCGAAACATGAGACTTTGATTCTCCCCTGGCCATATCACTAATTTTTGTTCTAGCAACGGCTCTCAAATCTTCCCCGACTTCTCGCAGAATATCGTATAAAACTTTCATAAAAATGTGTGATTTTGAGCAAGAGGACAAATGTATATAAAAACTTCTTTGGAGTTCAACAGTCTCGCCGCTTAGGAGGGAAATACCGAGATTAATGGATTGTTGGAGGACATCAGGTACTTTGTCAACCTTCGTGAGAAGCATAACAACAAGACGGGAAGCACCTAGTTGGTCAAGTATATCGTGCGGTTCGCCTGACAGTTTTCCTTGCCCTAAGAATAACAATTTCGTTAGAAACTTTCACTCAACCACTTCCACACTTAATCTTAAAATTTACTTACATGAGTTGCTCGATATATCTTTATTCTTTGTGTTTAAATGGGAAAAGAAAGATGTGGAGAGTTTACTCTTCCCCAAATATTTCTCGAGGAGGGCTTCATGGATTTTACGCCCTTTGTCAGTCCTCACTTTACGGCGCTCAAGGAGATCTTGAAGGACGCCTAATATTTGAACGCATAACTTGCTCGCACCTTCATCCGCTAATGTTTCCGCGTGGCTTATAAATCTATATATTTTTATATAAATAATTAGCTAACAAATAATATTTTAATAATTTTTATAAATACAAACCTTTCAATTAATTTACCATCTTGACATAACGAATAAGCTAATGTTGACCTAGGAAAAATTGCTTCCGCTCTACACAACACGTCTGTTAAGGCAGTGCATTCCCCACAGATCATGTCGTCCACACCCGGTTTTACTCTTCGAATCAAATGCTGAATTTCCAGTGTTACCTCGTTTGAGTAGACACGAAGCTGGAACATTTAACTTTATTTAATTCAAATTCTTTAAAAAATACTTTACTTTAAATTCTCACCTCTTTTCTAGAAGGCTTTGTTTCCTCCAAATTCATCATCGATATCCATCTCGCTCTGCGGCGTACTTCCGAAATAAAGTTTTTCGAGTTTTTCTCCACCTCATTGTCCAAATATGATGGGAGGTAGATAGGTTGAGTTGATGCTGAGAGTATAATAATTGTAACAAATAAAATCAAATAGTTAAAATTGATAAATTTTATAAAAGAAATTGATAATTACCAGCTTTATATAAAATATTAAGACATTTTTGAGCACTATAAAGTTTCGTTGGATGGATCCACTTGGTATGGGTTAAGCGGTAGATTGCCTTCAAGAGATTTATGAAGAGGTCTTTGTGGCCCTATTAATATAAATCGTTAAACTAATATTAAACAAGTTTAGAAGCTAAATACTTACTAATATGCAGGTGGGTGTATGGGAAAGAATTCGTTCAAAGAAAATCTGAAGAATCGGTATGATTCCTTCCGTCACATAACTTTGGCTTCTATAATCAGCCTCGGCTTCTGCTACAGGAGCATTTATAATATTTAATATTTCAGGAAGGAAATGCTTTCCAAAAACCATCCAAAGTTTATTGGAACTGTAGACGCTTCTAACATCGACTTCTGTCACGAGGAAAGCATGCAACAAAAACATTACGTAGGCTTCTTTCACCTAAAAATATGATTTAAATTAGTTTCAACATTTCAAAAAAATCGTTCAAGCCACATTGAGAAATTTTTACCTCGACTGGGAACTCAACACTGCAAAGAACGGTTACAATCCGATCTAACGGGAGGAGTGACTGACACATCGATTCCGTGTAAACATTCTTGCCGATCGTGCAATACGAAAGGAGCTTCACCAATTCAATGTGGAATCGAAACCTTTCGATTTTACTCGAGAATCGAAATACCTGAGAGAATTCACGGCTTCTCTCCATATTAGTGAAGCCCAAATAGTTGAGAAGTTCATCGTGAAAGATGGCAAGCTAAATGAGTAGACATGTTTTAAAATTTACTTTGACTTATTTTTGCAGAATTCAGTTTTAACTCACTTGGTAAACTACAGACTCTTGATTTCTTCTAACTATGCATTGCTTTGGGCAAACAATTGTTTGAAGGGCGACTACATATTCCGATACGGAATCATTTTGAGGCTCGCAATTCTTCGGGAAAACTCTTTGAACCAAATGCTGTATAAGATGATCGGGAACGCTAGCACAAAGGCTAATATTATCTTCATAAATTGCACGAATTGCTCGTGCTTCGCCGACCCATGGCTGTAGGAAAAGTTTTGGTTAATTTAATTATTATAATATTACATTCTCTATTAAAAATTAACTTACATCTCCGTCCAAAAACTTTTTAAACCCGTCAATAATGTGATGAGCCATGATAGCCTGATTTTCTCCATTTTGCATACAATAAGTTTGGAAGAACATGCTAATCTCTTGCATCAATCCATAAAGTGTTTCGTCTTTTGAATCCCTTAAGAGTTTAAAGACGTCGATGATAACTTCTTCGACCTTATGCTCTCTTAAAAGATGTTGATTTTGTCTGTTCGGAGTTTCTGTGCCATCTGAATTGAGGTTTATGCAAAGTCTTATCATCTTCTGGAGAACTTCGGATATCATTGTTAATTGCTTTTGAAGTGGATATTTAAGAGTTGGACTACGCATAAAACTATGATGCTTAAGTGGTGATGGGGAAGACTGCTCTTCCCGAATTTGTGATGTATTAGGGGAGTTCTCATCGGGAACGTAACTTTCTCCGCCTTCCTCTGTTCCTTCGTCAGTGCTGCGGAACTGAATCTGAAATAATTGATTTCATTAATCTGACAACCTAAATTAATTAATATTAATTGATTAGTATTTACCGTTGCTTTTGCCTCCTTAAAAATTTTACGCTTTGCTTCCGTACTTTTCCGTGCTTTCACTTCTTTCACAGCAATCGAAATATTTAAGAGGTTGGACTTGATCTCATCAAGAACTTTTGCGTCGTGTTTGCTACTTAATATTTGAGTCTAAATAGTTTTATTAAATTAGATTCTATACTTTCCAAAGTAAAACTGATTTGGTTAATTGTAATTACCTTTTCCAGGGCTTGGAAAAGTCTCTCCCTTTGGTTAAAAGTTGACATTAGTAAGTGCACAGCACTTTTCACTAGAGGATAATGCGTACTTGATACATTATATAAAAGGAGGCGGAGAAAGTTGGAGTCGTCATCACTAAAATATTTAATTTTAATTAAGAAAATAAACATTCAAAAGAACTTGCAAACTTGTACAAGTAATTACCAGATTGTTACGGCACTATCAAAGTAACGAGTAAAATCATCGGGATCCATTTCAGATATTTTTCGACCTTCACTCTCGTGCTTCTTGAAAGAAGAGAGGAGATGGGAAAGTCGGTAGTCAAGTATCACTTCATGAATATGCTAGTTAAGAGAAAAATCACAATTTAGCCTATAATTAAATGCAGTCGACTAAATTAATCTTTTACATACTTCATATATCTCCAGGATGTTGACCTTCATATCAAGCAAGGTCGCCTTGTTTTCCTCTTGAGCAAATCTCACTTTCCTTTGAAGTTCAGTGCTTGCCACAACTTCCGCTTTTGGCAATGCACCAATCGCTTCTAAAGTAAATATTTAAGGAAGCAAAATAAATATATTTAGGAAAATAACTTTTAGGGACGATTCATAAAGAACGTTCGATTTTAGGGGGGGTGGGGGGTCAAGAGGCCTCCTA
>JAHZMU010001102.1:0-24658 GCA_027743725.1 Rambutsinella grinnellia | reverse complement strand
ACAGACAGACAGACAAACCGAGGTTTCTTAAATGTAGGACAGGTCCTATCAAATAACGAGCACAATAACGAAATCTTAACTCATCTTAACTCTTTCCCTTCTCGCACTCTAACTGATGTTAGTGTTTGAGCTGGAAAAGTGACTAGGTTCGACCTATCCCTGAGGGTTATCCGTCCCTACTCCGAAAAACAAAAGGAACCGGTAGCACAGCAGCATTACTGTCACGTAGCAAAATTGTCGAGACATGAGAAGGAGAGAATAACATTTGTTCTCTTCCTGCACCCTTTTCTCCAGAAGCCCAACTGTTGTTTCAGAAATTATTATTGCTATTATGAAACATCTTCCAGTGAGAAACCATCAAGTTTCATAAAAATATTGCTTTTTCCTCTGGTCATTTTCACATCACACATTTTTCATCCGCATTACTTAGAATCTTTTGGACTGTTGCATGTACAATTTATCCTTTTAGATTTTCGCTTTTATCTTTGACAAGTACAAAATATACGGATATTCTATTGAATACATTTCGATTGCTTTTCTAACACAGAAAATTTACAATATCTTTTTATCTTGCAGACTTTCGCCATTCTAACATGTGTATTGATTGTTGAATAATCATCATCATCATTTGGTCCACTCTATAAAGGCTTTTCCCCTCGGAGAATATTCTTTCGTAAAAGCTACACTACTACACGTTTGATGAGAAAACGAGTTTCTTTTTCACATAACTTTTACTCAGCGATCATCAGCAGAGGAGAGAAAGAGAGAGCCTATACGAAAACTATTTTTATGCTAGTTATCCTCCAGCAAGAGCGGAGAATAAAAGGACGATTTCGTCGAGAGAGAAAAATATGTGAAAGGACGAGTGACATTCCTTTTTTCTCTTTGAAAGAATATGTTGATACGGGAGCTGGATTCGGGTATGGAATGAATGAACGATAAACTTTTTCTCCCTTCCCGTTCGCATCCCCTTTTATGATGCACATGCATAAAGTGTCAAATAACTGGGTTGCTGCTAAATCACATACCATCATCTATTTTTTATTTTCTTCCACTCAACTCTTCCTTCAAAAGAAAGTGAAAGACGATGTGGTGCTGACTAGTGACTCTATAGCTTTCACTGAACGATTCACAATATAAAAAAGTATAATACAAGCAGTTTATGAACATTTACTTGTAGAAGGAAAGTGGCAGGATTTTATCTATAAACGTGTACTTATCTTAAATGTGCTATGAAATAGTTCATGTATTGTCCTTGCCAGAACTGTGATGTAGAACTCATTGCGGAAAAAGTACTTAATACGAGTGTAAAAACACTACGAGATGAAAAGGAGGATTGAGGCAATCGTAATTTTTATGAGGATGAATGATGATGTTACTACTGCTATTAAGTAGTTTTGATGGCAGTAAATATAAGACATGTTGAGTGGAATGTTCCCCTTTGATTATTTTCTTGTGTAAAGATGAGAGTGAATTTGACTTTTGTGATATGAACATCTCACTACAACTTACTCCTGAACGGGTTGAAATATGCCAGTTAATCATAAATTTATGAAAGGGAAACTAAAAATAAAAGTAGAATTTTGAAAGGCGAATGGGAAAAGTCAAAATGTTTATTTTCGTATTTCCTCCCGTCAACAGTCATTAACGGCGAGTCGGCTGATGGATGAAATGTAATGTGATGTTGCATATCAAAGTGGAGACAAGCGGGGAATCGAGGGAGGACGTCGACCGTATCGTTGCTATCGCCGTTAGGTCAACAACGAGGACTATTCACTCCATTATTGGAAGAAGTGGACTTCTGCTATGTTTAGGAAGGCAAGTCAGTTCCGGTCTTTGTTCTCCTTTCTCCTCGTACTGGAATTTGCGTGGAAGGACGTCAGTTCAAATATTGAGCCAGTTCCAATGAGTAGTTCAGGTGGTGGAGGTGGAGGGGTTGGTGGAAGTAGTGAAAGTGTAGGTAGTTCTAGTACAAATGGTGCGGATACCACATCCACAGGATTTGTATGGAGCCCGAGACAAGTCGTTACGAAATTGGGCACAGTCCAAGGCTTCATTGTGCGTCCTCCAAATGGTTACGAAGGTGTTGAAGTGTTCCTCAACCTTCCATACGCCTCCTCACCTGAAGGCCCCTTGAGATTTATGCCCCCAGTCAGTGGTTCCCCGTGGAAAGGTACTAGAAGAAGTGAAATTCCTATATTCCAGCTGGAGGTAAGCCCAAGAATTTTTTGCTCTATTTTAAATCATTCACATCAATATCGAGTTGAAAATGAGGTTGGTGACAAAGTGAGTTTCCAAGTAGTTGAGAGTTGTGTGGAATGCAATCAGCATGAATTCTCCATTTAGCTCTTCCACCACATCAACCAAAAAGACACTACAAAAGACAAACATACCTACTTTTACTCGTTTTACAGCTTCATGCCTCCCTCATTTTCCACTTCGACAAGCCACAAAAGCCAATTCTCGAAAAGGAATTATCGAAAGATAGCAACTCACTCTCTCCTCCAGCTTATGTCATTCAACGTCAGCTTATCTTGGTAATCAGCCAAAAGCCAGGTAAAACTAGAGAGAAATATAACTTTATTGGAATTTTCCACACAGAAGCTTAGCACACTACTTGAATCGCTTTTACATAATATTTGACAGGCTCGACAAATTAATCTACATTTTCATGGGATCACCAGACAGGAGCAACAGCATCAAATCAAAACCCACACTAAAACACTCTCATATTTATGTAAATTAATGACCTCCTTTCTACTTCGTCATCCACCAACCCAACTTTCTCCTTTCTACCTTTTCTTTAGAGTTGTTGTTGTACATTGAATTGAATGCCAAATGAGCGTGAGTGAGGAAAAAGCTGATTTTGTTGTTCGCTGAGAGAAAGATGATAATGATGATAATCCAGAGATGAAACGATTGGAATGCTCATCACAACTGCCATTGATTTATCATTTGTATTCAGCTCTTTGTAGATGATTTCCTACTATTTCTCTACTCCGAGAGAGGTGAATTGAAAGGATGACGCTGTAATAATATTTTCATCTTCGTCAGCGCATTTACTTCTATTCCTTATAATAAAAACATTCTTCATGGCTTTGTTAACTTTTCATGGCTTTAGTACATTTGTCACTTGATTATGTTTGGGTGAAAGCCTCAAAGTAGAAAATGAAAGGGAGTGATGAATGCGATGGTGTATTGAGAAGAAGGGGAATGGCTGTCAGTCTATTTTCCGAAAGAAGAGAAGATAATAAATAAGTAGTCTTGTTGGAATGTCGAAAGGTAAACTTGCTTTCGGCATCGGTAGAGCATATTTTACTCGTTGACATCATAATGTGGTGCGAGACCAACTAGAGAAAATTATTTTACATGAATATAAATGGTTTAACTTGTTTGACATAGCTTTAGAGAGAGAGTGAGGGCTCAACTTATTTGCAAATATGACTTGGTAAAAGGCAGAGCAAGAGGAGCGGAAACGAAATAATTACCATTAGTGGTTGTTTGCACATGAGAAAATTACATAAAATTTGATTACACCTCTTCGGCATTGTTTGAACTGGAAAACTAGAGTCAAAACTGAACCATGTATAAATTTAGTGATTCGCTAGAAGGTAGAAGAGTAACAAGAGCTGTTGAGAAAGTGTTTTGGAGGTGATGACTATGACTCGGGAAATGCGAAGTGGTGGGAACAACTCCGTAATAAACTACAAACTACTGGAAAACAGTGCAAACGCAAATTTTATAGGCGTTTCACAACAATTTCATTCTTGTAAAGAATGGCGAAACTGCGTAAACCTGGCGGGACATAAAAGAGTAGAAAAACAAATGAAATCATCATCATCTAGAGTTTCATTGTTACACAACTTTCTCCGAGTTCCTTTACGCGTAGTAATATTTTCCTAATGGCAAACATTACCTATCCCCAGGTCACATCAACAAAGGCTATTAAATTGACTTTAATATTGTCTCCAACTCATCTCCAACCCTGGTGCGGAAGCTCGAGTGCGATCACCGCCCCACCACCATCACTTTCTTGAGTGCTCTGTGGCACGACTGCGAGTGCATAAATGTATTTACTTACAATCCAAAAATATGTGAACTTCACGCAGCTTCAAGTTTCCACCAAGTTTTATCATATTTCCCTCAGAAGAGAAGGATAAGTAGAAAAATGGGATAAAGTTTCTCATTTTTTTCGTGGCGGACTTTTCGCCCCTCTTCATCCTCTGTGATAAAAACTTACTTTTGTATACCTTGGCCAAAAGTTGAAATTGGACTGGCTTATAGCAGAGTTCTCCACTTGAGACGGAGCTAAATCGACTCCGTTTCAAAGGCAGAGAAACTTTTTATTCGTTCAACTACCATCATCGAGTGTCACATATTCACTAACTTTTTTTTACTCAACGAGCTTCTCTGTTTCCCATAATTCTAAAATCCAAATTCCAGCACAAACGAGTAGAAAAGTCCGCTCTATGTATTTGAGGAGAAAGTACGTACAAATTTCCACACACCGAGTCAGTCAGTCATTCCCTAAGTAATAAATGCCACCAAAATCTTTTCTCAACCAAACCACAAAACATTTGCTATGATGATTTCATAATGGATGTATGGCACGGATTTCTCTCCCATGTAGTTTCCTTTTTGTACTGTTCACGTTTCTGAAAGGGCTCAGCAAAAGGAAAAGAATGTATAAAATTTTGCAGATGAAATAAGAAAATCATGAATGCACAACGACTCCCTATTATCTCGTCTATTCACGTTGACTCGTGAATACCAAACGTTGTTGGTTGTTGAAGGGGAGAACAAAGAAAAATGGGAATGGTTTTTCCTGTTCGGGATTGCATAAAGTTTATATTGTTATAAAAGTTATTATTTTTATTACTTTCATGATAATATTTATATTTTTATGACAAATCTAAACGAAGCCATATACTAAGATCGGTAAGAGGATTTCTCCTGTTTACATTCGAAAAATTACAAAGGCAATACATACGGAAGCTCATATTCAATAATGGACGCCCAAAGTTCCGTAATATTTGAGTAGAGCTATTATTACAAAGGTGATTTCCATTTGTTGCAACATCTGTTAGCTCTCGTAGAACAGTTGAATGCTTCCTGTACTCCAAATTATTTATGCACATTGCAAAAATATGCAATATCAAACCCACTCACTGAACAAACTGGAAATAATTGATGACAATCCAATATTGAATAAAATATCTTACTGCACATTCCACAAAGCTCCACGTTTAAAAGATGTGTAATTGAAAGCGTTCCGGAATACAAAAGGGTAAAAAGCAAACGTAAATCTTGTCTGCCCCATATTGTTAAAGAAATATGCAGAGAGATCTGCTACTATGCCGCACGCATTGCGAAAGTAAATTTCACTTCGAACAGGAAAAGAAGCAAACTATCTGATTCACGCTAGACTAAGCATGTCATAAAAGGTTCTACGTGATCCTTATCTTTTTAAGGCGCCTCATCCTCTCTCCTTCTTCTTAGTGGAGGAGGATACACCCAAAATGCATATTTTATTCTTTTTGGTTCAGACCCAAACAATAGCCTTGAGTATATTGTAAGGTGAATGCAGTTATTCAAAGGACACAATGGATGAAAGAAAGCGTTTTTGGCAATGGCAGTCCTCACTCACATAATAAGTTTAACTTCGCATGCATTTACACTCTTCCATTCATTACGAGATAATGTTCAGGATGAAAGTGACATGTTAAAAATTATATGCAGACGTATCTGGCACAATTTATTTACTCATACATATTCTAAGTATGTTTTAGCACAAAAGCGTTATTTTAAAGAAATTGCAAAAGATTTACACTTATGTACTTTGTTTCCAACTATTTATACCTATTCATAGTTTGCCTACCTGTTTTATCGCTGCGGCCATTTCCCTTCTCCTACGAAATTTGTCCTTGTGCTTACTCCTCAGCTCACCCGCCCAATTCCTGTAGAATGGAGTGAGTGATGTGGAAAAAAGTTATTTGTTTGTTGGCAAGCGCATTTGTTTGAAATGGTGAATGTAATAAGAGATGAAGTATTTATTTGTTGTAAACAAGTTTCTTTTAAGGAAAAACACGCACATAAAAGGAGTTTGATGCGGTGGGTGTAGCGGTTTCGCTTGGTGTGGTGGCGGAGCTTTGGCTTTAGTACGTGCTCCTTCCCCCTTGTTCATCTAATAATGCTCTTGTGTTAGTTATGTCATTTCCTTCACTTTGATTATCTAAGAAAACATGATGGGGAAAGTTTTTTCTACCTTGTCTGAGCAAGATACTGTAGGTATGAGCACGTTCAGGGTCCGGCAGCGGTAGTGTTCCTTCCCCCTGGACTAAAAGAGCTAAAGCCCATCAGCTCTAAGTAGAAATGGGAGTGGAGATGGATAAACGCGCTTAGTTTTGCTCGCAGCTTTTTTTAGATTTAGCTAGTTGACGTTGCAATTCTGTCTTTGCGGGACGTGATATGTGATGTTTTCCTTAACGATTCTTGCTGCGCTAACTTTTACCCCTTTATAAAGTGTAAACACTTTCGTTACATTAACCAAAATGGAAGGTGAGTTAAGGCGGAGAGTGGAACCTACTATTTTATTTTTTACTGAAAGAAAAGGACTGCTCGTCAGTGACGAGAGAGAGAAATGGAGGAAGAAAGAGAGAGAAAGCTCCAACAAAAACTTTTCTCGTGTTCCTTTGCTCGCCTTTTTGTGGTAGAAAGTTGTTGGCTCAGTTTTTGCATTCTTCCTTTTTCTCACTCTTGTATCATGTCTTAGCTATTGGCATGATGCTGGTCGCTAGTGGCTTTAGCTCTATCCACAACACGGAAAACTTTCCCCCATTTCTTAACTTATACTTATGGTCCGGATTTTTAAAAAGTTTTTGAGCTTTTCCGCTATAACATTAGTACAAATGTTGATGATGGTGAGGGAAAGTCTTTGCTTGGCTATAAAATCTAGTGTAATAGGTGAAGTTTTGTTAATGAAATCGAATATACTTTTTAGTCTTTTTTCCAGAACTAATCCTACAAAATGAAACAAGTTTATTAAGCAAAACAAGATTAGTAGATAGTTTTTTTCAGAATTATTTTCGAATTTATAATGGAATCCGTGACGAGCATAGACAGATTTTTAGACATCAATTCCCCAGTGTAACGCGTACTTTTTCCTATTTCATTTTTAATCTTATTCGTGTAGCCGTGTAGTTTGGATAATTAAGTGAGTTGTGCTTATTATTAGTTTGGGAATGTCTATATTATACTAAAAGCTTTTTATGAAAAGGTAGAAATGAAAGAGAAAGATGAAGGAATGAAGGATTACGACTGCTGATGAATAAATGATAATGAATGAAAATTAGCATTTTCAGTATGGAATATTTAATATTCTTTAATCATTGTACATGGCTTTATTCTGTTCTATTCAAATTGACAGCATCAGCTTTTTTACAATCATTTACTCAGAATTCGTGAGTCTCTTCATACAATGCGTGATACGATAGTAATCTGCATTACAAATTTAAAATTAATTATGTGGAAATCCCCAAAAAATGAATCAATACAAAATCATTGACAAATTAATTAGAATCCGAAGCTCTTGTATGGCTTCTCATAGTTCACTTAACCATTCACAATTTCTCTTTTAGTTCTCATTCAAAGTTGCATGTTTTAGCTTTTCAACCGGCTTTCCCATTTACACAAGATATTTCAACATCCTCTGGGAAAACTGAAAGTTGTGTCACGCAATATACTTTGTATTAACTCACGCAAACAGTGCAAAATGTAAAAAAAAGTTTTTAAAAGCAAGTCTAAAACTTTCCATGAAACTTAATAACTGTATTAACATTTAAATCCTGCTGTGAGCTCCACAAAAGTAGAAATAGGAAGAATAAACGATTTTTTTACAGAATTAGAAGACACCATTTAGAATCAGAATTAGCACAGGAAGCGTAGAATGGATTATGAAACAATAAAATGGGCTTTAAGAATTGGCCGGTCGTAATCAAAGCCATATTATAGTTATTAAAAGGGCTTTGCCTACATAAAGAAAGCCTCTGGGAGTGGAGTGGATAGTAAGATTACGAAATGGGCACGGAAACTGCAGTAGAGGAACAGCTGTAGAAGACAGAAACTGCTTGGTATGATATGAAAGAAAAAGGAAGGGAAAACGATCCAGGAAATTCAATGCAAGGCAAAGACCATTCGAAATGTAGTTTTGGTTCGACGTGGGAATTAAAAAGAGAAATCCATTTTATCCTTTACAAGGAAGCACAACATGCAACATTGACTTATGAAAATCCCAGCTTTATTATATCAGGTATTGCCTGCTGCAAAAAATGGGAGTGAGTGAAAGTAGAGATTTGTGAAAAGAGAGGAAATGGCTGCATTTATATCTGGTAACTGGTACGTATCCATAAGCTTTCTCGTTCCGTGTGTGATCTGGGCACAATAAGGGATTTCGAAAGGCATCGCTTTTCACTTTCTCTAGAAATAAATTGAAACAGCGAGAGAAAAAAGTAGATAGTATTGGCCTGAGGTAGTCAGTTTCACTTTCACCCTTTTCTAACACGAAAGTTATGTAACCGCCTTCACAAACCTTAAGGTTCTGAGTCAAAGCCAAATGGAAACCTTTGTGAAAGTATTTTTACACACGGAAAACGAAAAAAAGTAGGAATGGGACGGGAAGACATGCGTAAAAAAGTTTATTTTTAGCTGATTAAATTAGAAAAGTTTGTAATTACGTATTTCATATAAAAACTAGCATGTGTCGTTTTCAAAGACAAGTTTCGTGGGACTTGCGTGCAGGAAAAATTTGAAAATTATACATGATTACATAATAACTAATAGATCCTCGTTTGGCAGACAGACATGCAGTACATTTTGGATGAATGAGAAGGACAAATACGCACATTTTGGTTTGGCCCGACTTTTTCCAATTTCCATTGAAAAAAAGTTTGCCATCCCTTTAATCTCCTTTTTCTCCATAGCGTGTCTTCTTCATCCGTTGATCATTATTAGAAGAGAAGGTGGAGAAAGCCTTTTCGACTGATGATGTTCCCATTTCAAGAAGATAATGATCTCCTAAAGATAGGAGGAGTCGTTCAACAAATTACAGATCTTGTTCGTAGTATAACTATTTGACACAGGAAGAAACCTGAGCGAGTTGGCTATAAACGACATCAAATGTCCAAAAGCTATTACTACAGCTACACACTATATCCAACTTGTTCACAGCTTGCAATGGGCGGCATGATCCTGCTACGTGGACCAAGTCGAAAGTGTCTTCTATTTCCATTTTCCTCTCGCTCCAAATTCAATTCTAGTCGAGGGATTCTAGCCACATTCTACAAAATCACATTAACCAATCCCTTCAAACCAATACTTTCAACTTTCACGTCTTCTTTCATCTTCTCCCAACGACAGCCAATAAAAGTAGGAAAAAGCATTGACTTCCCCTAACTAGCTACACTCCCAAGGTGGTAGTGTCCAACTAGTCCAGGCTATGAATGAACAAACAAGATGCCCTCAGGAATTAACATGTTTGCGGTTGGCAACTTATGCTTCCCAATTTTTCTCTATATAAATAATAAAAAAGCTACTTTATACTTTCCTCTTTGTCCAATTCCCATCACATAATTCCCATAGCTCGGAGAGATGACAAACATTTGATGTCATTGTATTTTCACTTCATTGACCAGGGTATTATGAACTGCTTCATTAAACCTTGCCATGCCATAAAAAAGATAAGATAAGTAGGCTAATGAATGCCAACGAGCTTCCGTCCATCCCACACAAAAAAATACTGACCGGCTAACTTTTTCCTTCATCCGGGTAGTAAGTAATCCTATTGATTCACAAAAAACTGTCCCTTTATACTCTTTGCCATCAGCTTATACAATGTACACTAAATACTTTCACTTAATTGAGTGGCACGTAGGTGGTCAGCCCATCACCTACTTTAACTACTTCATTTGTTTATACAGTCATTAAACTAATGCTCTTACTTTCCCAAACTCCATAATCTCCTTTTGGTCGAGAGAGTTGGCGAGAAATTAAACTAGTTTTTAATGAGACCGACTCACCTCTATAGCCACGTGTAATTACTATAAAGAAGGTCTTAACTTTTATACAATGTCATTAACCTTCATTGTGCAAATAGTTTATAGCGGGTGGTGTGGATAGTTAGTGGACAGAATGATTCGTTAAGGCCCACATGCAGAGCAGAAATATATCATTTAGGACTATACAAGTCTCTAATGGCTTTAACCGCTTGGTCATTATTATACTTAAGCATTAAAATCTCAGTCAACTCTAGTTATAAAGACTTGAAGTGGTCATTAAACATTTTTCATCTGAACCTCCATAATTCGTACGGCTCAAACCAAATCCCTCCAAAACTAGTACAAACTGCAGTAATTAAACTCATAAAAGCGTCTGATTTGTGAGAGAACTAACAAGTTTTTCTTTACAGATTGGCGTAAATAAAAGGAGTAATTTGGTCATAACAGAAAAATTGCCTGTAGAATGAGGCCGGCACAACTGTCAACTGCTATTTAGCCGGTTTATACATAATTTCACGGGGTATGCGTACCCCTAAATACTAATAATTGTACTAATAAAACCCATCATGGCATACATATGTAGGATTTTACTCACCGTGAAATTAGCAAGGGAAAGTTGTTGAAAACTTTGCCCACAAGTTCAACCTACGTTATTTACGAATGATTATAATCTTCACAAGAATGTGCCTAATATAAGTCCGCCATGTACTTGTCTTTTTGTAACAAAAACTTTCTCTTCGTATTCCCATATTTCCTTAGATGAATAGTAGCAATTGTAAAGAGCGTAAAAAACTTCTCTAGCAAACAGAGCTGAACAACCCTACTATTTCAGAGGATAGTTTTCTCAGGCATTAGTTTTCTTTATGGCTTGCCTCATAGTCCCATCTCAAGCCTGACTCTATCTGTTTATCCTGACTGTACACTTTCCTTCTCTTTAAGAAAAAGGAAGTAAACAAGTCAACTGTGTGCACTCGACGAATAAACAGTATTATCCTGCCCTGCTTTAGCCAACCACAGTTACAAAAGATTGCATAACACTCCAATTCTCGTCCTCTCGCCTCTTCCATTTAAATTTACTTTTTATTATAGGAGGACAAGGAGGTGGAAGGATTTAGCAGTTTTGTCAACGAAGACACAACTTTCTACCATTTTTTGTTCACAAAGGTAGTTGTGTACGTACAGCTTCCTATTTTGTCGCCAAAAAATTCCCCCGTCTCGTTTCACCACCAACTTCTTTTGTTTTTATCAACTCTTTTGTTATTTCTGTTTGTACAGAGCCAAAAATGAGCAGTCCTCTTGACTTTCTCTGTTGTTTATGGGTTTTGTCGTTAAAAGTAAAAATGAAAGTTTTACAAATCTGCATATGAATTATTGGATGAGTTGGTTCTGCTTTTCCCTCTGTTGTATTCAAGCATAGGACAAGTCTTATTGTTTTTCTCCAAAACCATTAGAGTATTGGCACATTAATGCCGGGAGCAGCAGAGTTCTTTGTGCAATTCACTTTCCACACCTACTTAATAATTATTTCTCCTGGGTGGGAAGTTGATTCGGGAGAAAGGAGAATTCGTTTCTCTCTTGTCCCTGTGTTTTATTCTATGCATTGAAAAATCACTTTTGCTAATGGCTTCGGCACTATACCAGCATAACTTTGTCATTTTGACACTTGGAAAAAAACTAGCAAGATTTATAGGAAAACACAAGGCAGAGTGAAATATACTTAGCACGAAACACCGGGACAAGTAAACGAGGGATTTCTCACATTTCTCTCTCTCTCCGTGTCGCGGTGTTTTGTTTCCCTCCCGTATCTGTTATTACTAAATGGATGGGGAACGTTTGCTACATTTAACAAAGATATTTTTACATGCCGAAAACTCTGTTAAATTTTCACTTTCCATTAAAGCTTGTGCCACACGACAATCTGTTTTGGAAAAATGGTTGGAGAAGAAACAAGAGGAAAAATTGGTTTGTATCGGGATTCGGAAACAAAGAGGGAAAATTGATAAATTAGAAAGCTCTCTCTCACTCTCCCTTTTATTTTTGGCATTTGTTCTCGTCTTCTTGAGTGCAAGCCTAGCATAAAAAAAAATAAACTAAAAGGTTCAAAAGTGGAAGGTAGTACAAAGGGAAAGTAAAAGGTAGAGAGAAACTAAAGGGCGATAAGACTGAATCGCATGTACAGCTAACGACAGCATTCAAGTAATAAGATTGTGACTCTGGCAATTTCACTGATTTTATTTCAGCTTATTACGATTCCTAGTGAAAAATGTTTGTATGCTCAGCACCAGTTTTATATAGAGCTGAGAGGAAGGAAGGCCCATCCATTTACTTCACTACATGGAAATTAAATAGCAGGGAAGAAAATAAAAGGGAATGGTAATGGAGCCAGTGGGCACTCCTGTGCACTTAACCGCCATTGCTGCTCCGCTCGTGTATCATTTATAGCAATAATAATGCAAAGGAATAAAAACCTTATCAGGAAAGAGATCCTTTCAACTCTCCCAGGTCAAAAAACAAAGTTTACTTCCTCCTTGTTCTCCTCGAATAGCTCAGTAATAAAGTAGGAAGAAGTGGCGATGCTGTTGAGAACGTATAATTTAGTTACTATGCGGAAAATTAGAAAGGGTGGACTGGCACATCTCACCCAGCCACCTCTACACTTATTTTGTCATTTCAACTTTCACCTCATTTCCACACAACCCTCATTCATTTACTAGAGGATACCTAGTGACCGCGCTCGAACAAGGACTTGTGCCAATAATTCCATTTACTATTGTCTCTTGCGTATATGGAGAGGAAATGAGTCGTGGTTTTTTACATATTTTTAAAATGGGAGAAAGCATAAAAGGGTCAAATTGAGAAGAGGAGAAAATGGAGCAATCGAAGAACAATGTGACTTTTTTCTGGAACTGGCTCACTTAGAATCATCATGATGATGCAATTTCACTAAGCATTTAATTAATTTATACAATGCTGGGTCTCTGCCAAACGGCATCGTTTCTCCTTGTCTGTCTTCCTTTTTGTACTTTGTTTGGAATTTTCTACTCTTCTCAACGACAAAAATTTTCTCTCAAGCTTTTACTATTTGCAGTGTATTGAATTGAAAATAAGAGCAGTTTAGCTTCTTATATAAAAGAGAATTCAGCATCCTCAGTTTTCTTCCAACTATAAGATTCCATTGATAAGAATAGGATGATGCAAAGTGTTTTAAGCAATTTTAAAAGTAGAGCTGTAGACCACTATCTTAAAGAGTCGTGCTTTCCATATATCTATTTACATGAGCTTTATGCAAAATTTTCCGACAATGAAAGTCATTGTGTGAGCTTCTCCGCTGGAAATATCCTTATTTTATAGAGAACAACAGTTATTTGGATGCTTAAAACTGCTCATTTTCATGAAATGGCTTTAGCCATCTTGAGAGGTTGACGAAGCCACTATATAACTAGTATAAGTGTGCTCTAGTAAAAAAATAAGAACTATCAACCTCTAGAGATATGTTCACGTTTTTTATCAAGTTTTGTGTTCCGAGAAAGTGAGACTTTCTCACTGGATGTTGTAGGCTAATACCTCCAACTTTCTTAAGAAAATGGAATGACGAAGTGAGTGAGACGTGGAAAAGACTTTGAAGAAGACATAGAAAAATCTTCCTGCTATATTCCATTCTCATCCATTACTCTTTATGGTATTAGCATAAACTGTTAGAGAAGATGTGCTGTGGAGCTGGTGGCTCAAGATTTATTTGAGTGGAATCCATTGAGACGTAAGGACAGTATGGCAGCTATGTCTATGCCATGTGAACAGTGTAAGAATGGGTGACACTCTTTTTTCATTTGGATCATCAGCCCTTACATTTTGATAAAGGATTGTTCTAGATAGAGTGTCCGGGAAGGAGTAACAAATATCTATCGTTTTTCAATGAAACCAAACTTGTCCCTATATGACATATTAAATATGCAAGTATGCGTGAGCGTGAGCTCTTAAATGGTATTATTTATTAGATAGAAATATTTAAGACGATGTTTAACGTCTCGAGGGAATATGGTAGATATTGGAATTTCAAAAGATGATTACATTCTTTAACGGTAAACTACATGAGGATGAGGCTCTCGGATAAAAATATAACTTGGGGCTCATTATCTTACATGGATAAACATGAAATGGGATTTTTCTTCTAGTTTGAGCTTTCCATTATCATCGTCTCCTACACACCGCAAAATGACAATAGTGTTTTTATACCCTATCTCATCCGCCAATTCCTGTGAGCAAAGAATGGAATCGAGAGCGAAGACGAGATGATGACGTGAGGTGATCTTGTGATACATACATTAGAGGATGAGAAATGAATGGTGGAATGATGTCAAAGAAGTGATAGTTTGTTGCTGTCTTCTTTCCAAATACCTTTAACCGGCTCCACTCTCTCGGCTCATAGTTGGCGAGTAACTGAAAGAGGAAATGTGATGCGAGGAAAAAAGGAGAGATGAGGAAAGAGAAAAAATGAGATGGAAAAGTGAGTTTTTTGTGTTCTCCAAAGCAAGGAGAACGACACTCGGTATTGTAAAGGCGCCGAGGGGCTTTAATGAGGAAGCGTTTTATGCATATTAGACAGTTTCTTTACTTTCCTGCTACGCTTCTGCACTCCTCGCCGTTTACTTTTGCCGGAGTCGTGTCGTTTGCTCCTTGAAACTATTTTTCTAGTGAGAGAAGGAGAATGTCCTATTCCTTTCTCCCGCAAACAGGATTACGCATGTAGATGTGCTCTCATCATTCTCTATTTCTCCATTCTTCAATTTGTTCCTGTAGCCTATTTTTACTATTCAAGTCTCTCATCATCGCAGTCATGAAGTAGAAAATAGGAGACGTGAAGGTTTTCAGAAGTGAATGCAACATAACAGGAGCCCAGAGAAAGTTTCTCTTTCATTCTTTTACTTTCTGGCTTCCTCTCATTCCTCTGTGAGAAGCTTTTTTCTCTCTTTAGTAGGAGGTTAATGTGAGCAAAAAAATGCGTCATTTGAGAAAAGAAGAGAGTCAAGTGGAAAAGGTAAAGTGGAGTGGGGAGTATGTGGAGAAAGACTATAACAATGATAATAAGGAATCGACATTGTAAAATTTGACGGAGGGGAATGAGGTTTAACCCTGTAATAATCAGAAAAATTAAGCTAATGAGTCATGGAGTTGAGTTAACGATGTGGAAACTATGTCTCAGTTACCGACTTTTGATGATGCGAAAATGGGTCTTTGCTACGTGGTCGGAGCTGGAAAAGAAAAGTTGGGAAACTACCACATTCCTAAATTATATAGGGATAGGGGATAGAATTGGAGAAAGCAGATGACGATATATGACGTTTGTTTTATGCCTTTTCGTCCCATTTAAATTTTTCCCAATAAAGAAACAAGCATAAAAAGTCTAAAGGGATTCTATCAATGAGCTTAGTAAGCCTGATTCTAGCTTCTAGTACGACTATATGAAGTTATTTGCTAGTTTCATTACATCTGTTGAGTATGCGTTAAGGGAAGAACGTCAGTGGGAATTGCGATAAAACGCTTAGAGCTTGTAGCAAATGATTTATATGAGCAATAATGAAAATCCTTTTGCAAATTTTATTGGATTTGAAAATGGGTGGTGGAGCTGGTGTGGTGGATGGTTGGATTGAAAGTATTGTACAATTATTACATGGGAGAGCGCTGGTGGGGGAAGGAGTGAAAAAGAACACTTTTCTTTTGGCATGTGTAATTGGCATCATCAACATTGCAAATGGAATAAAAGTCAAAAAGTATAAATTGAATAGGAGAAAAGTTTTTTTGTTCTTACGTGTTTTTATATAATTTCTTTCTTCTCTGTTTTCATTACAGTTGCTGAAGGAAAGCTGGAGGGAAAGCTGCCTGTGTTAGTCTTCGTTCACGGTGAAAGCTATGGGTTCGGAGGTGGGCAAGCGTACGATCCTACTATGCTTGTCAGTCAAGGAAAAATCATTGTTATAACAATGAATTATCGACTGGGAATTTTAGGTAAGTGAATAAGTCGATTTAGAGAAAAGTAAAAGATAGAAATGCTTTCGTCTCCCTCCATTTGCCCCGGGTCTCCCACCTCCTGTGCTTTGGAAAGGAAATGGGTGCAGTTAATCGAGCAAACAAATGTGTTTATGCTTTGTCATCGTTCTGGTGCTGGTCCCTTCAATTTGACCACGCAATAAATGTTTACGAGAATGAATAAATTGGGAGATTGTCATTGTAGTCAAGTTTTGTAAATGATTGGGAAGGTTAGCCTTTCATGGAGTGATTGATGATGAATGATTTCGTGTTTATAGGCTTTCTTAACGCTGATGCTGATGGCCACTTCAAGTTGCCTTTTAACTTTGCGCTACTCGACCAAATCGCGGCGTTGCAGTGGATTCAGGTAAAAAATATTTTATTTGCGCAAGAGGCGATAATCTAATCTATTTAAAGAATTAATCCAAGTAAATCAAAGTCTAAAATTTCCTGTCTTCAAAATTCTTCAAGTTTCGATTTATAGTGTTTTTGAATATAATATTATTAATTTCTATTTAACAGGAAAATATAGAAATTTTCGGTGGCGACCGAAGTCGTGTGACCCTCATGGGACATGGAGTTGGAGCCATCTGTGTCAATTTTTTAATGATCTCAAACGCCGTTCCAACTGGTAAGAATTGGATTTTAAAAACAAACCTTATAATTCCGTGTAGCGTAACTGAAAACAATTTTGACCAAAAGGCTACTGGATAATCTTCTAGCAAAAGCTTAACATGGCCACACATGCTGCACTAGTCTCGCCTTCATAATTGCAAAATAATTGTCAAAATTACCCGAGTTTATTGTTTTACTTATGTGTTAATAGCATAATTTTCACCGTACTTTCTCAATGGCAAATTACCATTCTACAATCAAATATAAGTTTTGTTGCAGAAGTCTTGAAATCTTAGAATTTTCAAGTAATAGTCTAAAGAATGTGTTAAGAAGCAAAAGTTTCTCCCTTGAATGAGTGCGAATAACTTTTGAACTGCCAACTTTCTCCTATCAAATCCCCAAAAAATATGAAAAGTTGAACTTTTTAGGATGTCTTTATTACTAAATAAAATTTGATCAGATTTGAAATACGAGGAGATAGAAACACAACTCATGTCACTTTTCGAATATTTAATCTAGGCAGAGATAGGGGGTGACAGGAGCCGGTTTCGCTTAAAGCCCAAATATGAATACACCCACTTTCTGTTTCTGGAGAAAGGCTGCAGATAAGTATATCTCTTCATTCAGGATATTTTCTCTATCTACTGTCTAGACAAAACCAGATAATACTTTTGTGTGAAGTAACGGGACGAGAGAGATTCTCCTTTATTAGAAGCGCCCTCGACGCATAACTTTAAAACACATTTTTGGTTTCTCCTGCAATAAATCTGGAGCCTTTTATATTCATGAGATATTTCAGCATTTATCACAGGAAACAATTCTTTTATCAACTTAAAAGCACTGTATTATTTGGGATGAGAATTTTGAGAAATGGCAGTTGAATCTCTTTACTAACGGAAATACTTGAACAAAAGGTAGATTTTACTCTCGATCAACGGCAATACCACTAATGGTTATGAACTAAGCGATTCTTCAATTCTTCCACCGACTTAATTTCTGAAATGGGATGATGGAAAATTCACACAACATAAATTTTAAAAGCATCCCGCAATTGCTGCCAAATCTTTCCAAACCCATCATATTTGATGATCATGCAGGTTTCCTTCTTTAGACAATTTTACATTTTTACATTTTATTTAATATAAATCAGCATTAGCATCAAAATTCCTAAACTACACCAAAAGCGCATAACAAATGAACATTTGAAAGGATCCTTGGAAAAAATACATTGTTCTTTATTCTGAGTCAACATTTTGCATTCATGACCAACCCATTTTCTGCACTGGGATGTTCGCTGCGGGCAGATTTTTTCTAGATATTGCAGAGTAAAGAAAGTGGTGGAGATTAGTAGCGAGTGCACTTAATGTTTATTTTACCATAAGGATTTCAAGTGATAAGAGCAAGCTAAGGGTAGTACAATAGTGGTTGGTGTGTTGCTAGCTCATTCTTTCCATTTCGTAATCTTTTGGGTTTTTCTCTCTGACCTATCTTAGTATCTCTGTAGGGAGTCTTTACCAAAAGATATGACTTTATGCAAGCAAGCGTGATTCCAAATAAAAAAGTAAGTGCCCTTGCGTATCTTGGAATTTGGCTTGTATTTTCATACATAAAATATGAGAATATTTAAACGGAATAAAATTACTAATTTTATTTGTAACTTAACACTTTCCACTTGTATTCAACAACACAAAGTTTGGACAGAGAGCTCTTTACTTTCTCTAGTCAGATGTCAATAGGATTATTGGGAAAAGGCCCTAAAAGTGAATAAGAACAACTGTTTGAAACTAAAGAGTAAACTTGATAAAATCACTCCCACGTCCCTCTCCTCCTTGTAGATAGTTTTACCATGTGATTTTATTTCGTTTACTGACCCCAATGGAAAAGCTTTCTGTTTTTTTTTGCAGAAATTCTGCACTGTCAGCATCATCTCATCATCATTTTTCGGATTTTCTTTTTCAAGTTTCTTTTTCAACCGGGGAGAAAGTTAAAAGACACGTTTGCATTTCCCCTATTCATTGTCCCTTCCCATCTTTTTTTTATCTATTTCTTCTTTATAGGATTGACAAAGCTAGAGAAAAATTTCTCTGTGAGAGGAGGAGAGATTCAGTCTAGTTTTTTTTGCTCTTAAAGCCCTTTTTCCTATAGTTTTCCTCTTGAGAAAGTCAACTGTTTGACTCTCCATCGTAGTAACCTTTTTAGTGTTAGTTAATATTATCTTCTTTTATAGGTGAATATTCAGTGCATTGAAAATAGTTGGGTCCTCCCCTACAATTTCTCAGTGAGTGTATGACTCGGATCTTCTTTTTTCTAGTAACGCCATAAAAAGAAAATTATTCCATGCTCGTTTCGTACATGTCTTCCAACTCCAACTCGAATATGGTCCATTCATGCATATGTATCTGAATATAAAAGGTATTCAAGCCTTTTTTTACAATTCTCTGTAAAAATAGTGAAAAGGAACAAGAATTGGAGAACTAGCATAATAAGCAAGACGGTCCGAGTGCTTGTATGTGACTACTTTTTTCACTCACTCGTCTCTCTCGTCTCCCAGATTCTTCTGGGCCTTCGTGACTCTTCCTGAATTGACAGAGGAAAAAGAGAAAAAGAGATTTTTCCTCATCCAACCGAATAAAATAAATTCCACTTTATTAGCACATGGCTCACATTCAACGTTAAGTCAGTTTCCTCTTCTAGAATCCCCGAAGTAAGTAGATATAAAGCCAATTCAACAAAAATATAAGTTGGGTGCAGTAAATGATGATGTTTCATGATCTGTACAAGTAAGAAAAATATGAGAGGAGTAGACACTGCAAGAGAAGAAAGCATATTAAATGAATTTTTTTAGAATCCACGCCTAAAGAAAGGAAGGCGGTAAGATAAAAGCCTTGTAATAATTTGACTTATTCACCACGTCTTTTGAGCAGTTGTTGATTTTCTTTAGTATCATTACTTGTATATGAATAGTTGAGATAGAAATCATCGCTTTTCATAAAAACTGAATGAAATATATTTTAGGGTAGAATCTCAAGAGTGAAAGTGTATCGCGCCCACTGAATCCATCAAATGTGCAGCAAGAATATGATGAATAATGGTCATGTAAATAACCGAGACGGATCAATTTTTTCCTTAGCTTTTCACTTTCAAAGGGATTCTGTCAAGTCCTCCTTTTGTGCAACCTGTGCCGCCAGCCATCCTTCACTTGAGTCTATTTTTTTCTGCAAAACTTAAAATACGTGAGGGAGATACGGTCACTCACTTTTCTCTAGCCCACTGTCCAGTTGAAATGGATTCCAAAAATTTATTGAAGTGATACGAGAAAATTGACAAAAGAACGGGGAAATCCAATAGAACTTCTGTCACAGCAATCTGTCATGTGAAAGATAGCTAAAAAATGAAATGAAGTGGGATGGGATGAATGAAAGCCAGTTCATATATTACTTTTTAAGAAGAAAAAAATTGTTTGATCTCTTCTCAAATTTGTTCTCTTTGGTCTGGTGAAAGTAGTTTAAAAAGTGACGTCGTGTTATGACTCTCTCGCTTTCTCCTTCTTGGTCCTTTATGGCCTTCTGCCTTGTCAACTATCAGAGGGATGAACGTCATGATATCTATCCAATTCTTCATAAAACTGAATAAAAATCATAAAAAGGCTATCGTTTTTCTCCGACTGATTTTTGACAAAAGAAAAGGTAAGTCAAAAGATCATATATTAACCCTGCTATAGGTAGTCCTTTTATCCACTATTTTTTTGTGAGATGGGAACGGGAGCAAATATTTAAGAAAAATTTCATTTCTTTTTTCCCTCATCTCAGATGTCATCTTTGGTTCAATGAGCCACAAAAAATTNTTTTTGACAAAAGAAAAGGTAAGTCAAAAGATCATATATTAACCCTGCTATAGGTAGTCCT
Source organism: Rambutsinella grinnellia (assembly GCA_027743725.1). Taxonomy (NCBI): domain Eukaryota; kingdom Metazoa; phylum Arthropoda; class Collembola; order Entomobryomorpha; family Entomobryidae; genus Rambutsinella; species Rambutsinella grinnellia. Next base: position 4,062 of record JAHZMU010001102.1, on the reverse strand, counting down.
TTTATCCACTATTTTTTTGTGAGATGGGAACGGGAGCAAATATTTAAGAAAAATTTCATTTCTTTTTTCCCTCATCTCAGATGTCATCTTTGGTTCAATGAGCCACAAAAAATTGTTTCGTCTGACAAGCCAAGAATAGTATAAGAAGGTTTTGTTTAAATCATTCGTTTCGTTATTGAATGACTAAATCTATGCCTGTCCCTAAGGCTAGGATTCGGTATGATTTGTTGTAGACAAGTCAGAAAGTATAATGAAAAGAGTGAAAGGAAAGTTTTGTTAGAAAGCTGAGGACTGAACATCCGCTTCCCGTCATCTACCCCTACACAAGTATTTCATTCAACTTGCCACAGCAGCCAAGTCTGAAAAAAGTTGTTATTTGTCTCTGGCGTGCACTTTATAGATGAAGGGATGACAAGAAGGGGGATATACTTGAGAAATTCTCAAGAGGATATAGATATAAAACATATAGGCTATTTCTTGATTGATCAATTTTTTCTCTTGTCTTTTGTTACCGGGAAAAAGAAAGTCGGAGAAAGATATTTTGTCTTCTGGGTTGACCTGGTTTTGCAATCGTTGCGACATCCCAGCTTTAGAGGAAGAGCAAGGAGACAATATTGTGGACAAATTACTGGGAGGAGGAGGGAGAAAATGAAGTCATTCAAGCAAAGTAACCAATTTGCTTGTTTTTCACTCAAGATCACTTTGACTTGAGGTGTATATCGTCACTCAGCTCAAAAAATTCTTTGCACTTTGTGACAAGCTTTCTCTCTCTTGTCATGTCAAACTTTGTCAAGGCTGACGCTGCTGAAGTTGTGAAAGGAAATGCAAAGTAAGAAACCTTGTAAAATTACGATATAGACAAGGGAAAAAAGAAATGGCCAGGAGGTTTACTGAAATAAATGCTAAAAAATCTCTCCCATCCAATCTTACCTCTTTGACGAGTTTTCTCTACTCTTCTCGGATTTAGACTAACGATAAATCAAGGAACGAACCCGTGTAAAAATGTGCTTGTTCATAAAAAGGATTTGGGAAAAGATAGAACTTTTTATCATTTTATGGAGAATAAGAGCCGGAGAAAATTCGCAGTAATAATGTTTGAGGTTTGAACGCAAATCTATAATCGGAATCACAAACCTTTATAGTTTTAGTGGAATTTGCTCTAAACCAGACTTTTATTATGGAAAGCCATAATGAAAAAGTGAGAACAGAGTTGGGAAGCAGGGCAAAAGTCTTTTGAAAAATCGTATTGACTCTTTTTGATGCGAGATTTTTAAGTGAAAAGCAAAATAGAGTATTTCTGATTGTATTCATCCGTAGGGTATGCTTCCCTCAAAACCTCCTATTTCCTTTGGTTCATCTGCAAGTCTCTTGAGGTATCCCACCTTGTTTGATGAAATGATTTCCGAGACGAAATATCATCTCTTTGTAGTCAGAAGCGTGTAGAGTGGCAAGTGTCTTCTATGAAAGGAAACAATTTTTCCAGACTTTCTCTTCGTGAATAACCTCTTCTTTTGCTACATCTCTCTTCAAACCTACTTGGCTTGCACTGTGCACTTGCCAGTAATAAAAGTAGGTATTCAGGTGAATTTTATGGCAAAGAATCTGCTCCTACTTGTATGGGGCAAGGAACGAAATACGAGATTTAAGTGTCCACCCGTCCACCATTTGTCTCACACTCCTTTGTCTTCTCAAGTAAAAGAATTGTAGCAAGTTTGAGATGAGAAAGGATCCTTTGAAAGGACGAACTTTATGATGGACACAAACTATCTATGAAAATGAAACAATTTTTCTCTCCTCGAGTCCTTTCCCGAGAAATATTTCTGATTGGATTGTCTGGTGCACTAATGCCTTGTGACTTCCTCTCTGGAAAAATAGAGAAAGAAAAATTGTAGCGGAACTAATGTATTCAACGGACCATCCCATTCTCCTGGAAAAACAAGAGGGCAGACGAGAATCGTATATATTTTAATAATAATTCAGAAACTCCCACATAACAACAGTCACACATGTCCGTTCACCATTGATTTCCAACTTATCAACTTCCACTTTAGTTAAGTCTCTCCCTATCAAATATGGGGAAACATGTGGTGGATGTTTTTGGGGTTGTAGGAGTGAATAAAATAAGACATGATAGAGTCCGACTAGAGTTGTTTTGTGTGGTATCCTGCCCGACTTTTTAAGCCTTTCACTTTTCCATCTACACAAAAACTTTTTAGACGTCATCTTGAAGATCAGTGTTGCCGTTCCTCTACTTTCTCTACATTTCTCATCTCACGCTTCCCTCATTCATATTCTATACACTTCCGTCTGGTTAACAATTCCTGGGTTTTCTAGCGATTAAGGATGTATCGCGAAAGATTAGGGGGATGCGAAGTATAAAAAAAACAAAGGAAGAACATCTTTTTTTCCTTCCTTTTTTATACTACTCATATCTATTAGTGTGAGTGGTTTTTTCCTCATATTCTTTTACACACAATGTTCTCTTATTTAGTGGAGTTGAAGCGTTGTGCATTGTCTTCTCCTTCTTTTGTTTCCATTTTCTAGGTTAACCCTTTGTCCTAGTTTCATCGAGGAAAAGGCTTAAGTTATGAAAGGAAGGAGAAGCTAGTAAAACGATTCACTTCCACTTAAAGCCATGAGTAGATCTTCAGAAGAGGAAAGATGATTTCATGAAAACTGACAGAAGTGAAATGCTCATTTTTAATATTAAGCGTTTTCCCTTTTTGTTGCATTTTATCAAGTGAAAGTATAAAAATGTTAAATTTTTAGCTTACTCTGCCCAAACAATAAAGATGAGCAAATTATCATTAACTTTGTAAATCCGACTAGCCGATTCTACTTTTTGCTATGTAAGCAGTAGAGTATATTTTCTGCTATCGAAGTGTTTTGATCTAAAGAAGAAAATGGGAGTAGCCATTCATTTGAGGAGTAAATGAAGTAAAAAATGGTCTCTTTGTCCCTTCCCCACTCTCACGTCTGAGGAGGAAGTAACTCTTCTGAGATTTTTCCTCCAAGCCTAGTCTGAATATGCATTAGCACGCTTCTCTCTAGAAACAAACTGATAAAAAGTTGAAGTGGAAAGGTCGGTTTCCCTATTCTCTCGAGATTGACTGGGAAAGGGCTGGTGATAGTGGGTGATGAGGATGCTCATGCTGATGACAAGAGTGAAGAGGGTAAGGGCCAAGAGAGGAAACCAAATCAAACTTTTCATTTAAGCAAGTTCCTACTTCACTCCGACTTTGTAATTTTCTCCAAAATTCTTGTCACGTCTGCTCCGTTTCCGTGTACGGAGACGGAAGGGATTTCTCTTCAAATACTTGTAAAAGGGATACGTTTTCTTGCATAGGGAATGGCTTGATCATGACGATGATGGCAGTTCTCAATGTCTATATAATGAAAGATAAAAAGTTAAGTCCCTTTTCCCGACTCCTTGAATGAAATAAGAAAGGGGAGATTTTTCTAGGGAAATTTTGCAAGGATTGAGTAAAACATAGTGGCACTTTCAGAACTATTGCAGTCTTCTTAGCAATACCCAAGTTATCAAGGGAGTGGGAGAAAGCAGTGAAAAAGGAGAAAACGTTCACTTCCTATGCAAGAAAGAGGGCAAACAAATGGAAACGGATCAAGGAAAGTCAAAGGCAGGACAAGAAATGAATGAATTTAAAGATAAAAAAGGACGGCATAGATTCCAACTGCGTCCCTTTATGCTTGATGCATACATTGTGATGTGAAGAATGGTTAAGATTCTCTGATGGAGTAATGCTGGTGAAAGTATTTAAATGAAAATGCATCCGCGTCCTATTGCTGGAAGAGATATGCCGTCATCCTTAAACATAAAGTGGAGATGTGGTTGGTTACGCTCCACTCTGGTTCTGCTGGTGGTTCTAAGACTAGCATTAATATCAGGCATAGAATATCATTAATAAATTTAGCCAATTTGTAATATGAGACGCTCATGGCTTTCCGTTTTCATTATGAAATAGAGAAAAAGATGGTATGAAAATTATAGAGAATCATCATCAACTTCTTTCCCAAGGATGAGATAGAAAAAATTTGCAAAAA
>JAHZMU010001101.1:0-10524 GCA_027743725.1 Rambutsinella grinnellia | reverse complement strand
ATCATTTACTTTTATGGGACATCCCTTCTCTGCACTTTCCACCAGTGCTAATATTTACCTTAAAAACCTTCTGCTTCCATTGTCATTGCCATCGCTATCTTCATCGCCATCCTACTCATCTCATCACTATTATCAATGGCTTCTTTCCAGTCTGCCTTTTACAGACTTTCACCGTTTCACCTTTCTGCGTATCACAGCCACTGTGTGAGTGGCACTCTCCTTTCACAAAATTAACTCGGCAGAGAGAAGATGAAAGAGCTCCGGGTTTTATCTACTGCTGTGCATTAGAGTGATGGAGGTGTATAGGTTTTAAATCAGCTTTTAGCTAGCGAGTCGTAACAAACAGGTAAATATTACATTTGTCGAGTTTGATTCTCCTTCATCCTTGGGTGGTTATGCTCTTGAGATTTATTTTTTGCAAAACAAAATGAAAATAAAAGGAGGTGAGCTCTGAATGAAGTGAAAAAAAGATTTTGGGAAAAGCATGCTCATCTCATTTCCTTTGAAGTCGTTACGGAGAAACGAGTCATGATGCAAGTTGGTTATCACCATTGTCACGATCGTAATCAGAAGGACATCTTAACTGCGGAGTTAATGTGGCATTAAGTAGGAGCAATACGATCCTGATCAAAAGCAAATAAAAGTCCACCAAGTAGGTAAACAATAGCTGAGAATCTCCGACTGCAACTGCAACCTGAGAATAATGGACCGACTGGGAAGACTAAGGAAATACGTAAATTCCAACTCTTTGACAAATTGTACCTATTTCCCGGAGTATCCGGTGATGATCATGTCGGTATGGTGGGGTTAGGGTGATACTATTACATGTACTTTTAGCGCTCACGACTTTTTGGAACAAGATATCCGCGCAAATTGTAATGTATTATTGTGTCTAGTACATGTGCCTCTTATATTCATTTCATGTCAGGGAGAAACCAGAGATATATTTTTTCTCTTGGTGTTTAAAGAAGAAAAGTCGAACAACCTCAACCATTTTCTCTATAAAGCACTTTTTAGCAAATGGATGCATGTATACCGGCTTGACAAACAATTTTTTTTACACGACAAGGAGCAAACAAGATTACATCCACATCAGAGAGACACACACAGTCGCAGTCGGTGGTAAAACTGTAATAAATTCTTTTCTCGAACTTTCATCCTCTCTCTCTCTCAGAGAAGATGATGAGAACAAACAAGATTTTTATTTTGTGAGTGTGGCGATAAAGAGGAGATTGAAAATGGAGAGATGAAAAAGCACAAAGAGAAAAGGTGACTAATATTAAAGTAATTTTCATGGGTTACAATGAGTCATGTAAGCCTTTCGCATCGCTAGTCAGTCCACTACATTCATTCTCTAGAAGAGAGTGAATTGAAGAGAAATTGATTAAAAGATTTTATCGACGAACACTATTGGACTAGCGGTGGAGGATATTTTGTAATTTGCAAAATAGATAATGCTGCTGTGTATTTGTAGATTGGAAAAGATAGATTGAAAATGGAGAGATGAAAAAGCACAAAGAGAAAAGGTGACTAATATTAAAGTAATTTTCATGGGATACAATGAGTCATGTAAGCCTTTCGCATCGCTAGTCAGTCCACTACTCTCTAGCAGAGAGTGAATTGAAAAGAAATCGATTAAAAGATTTTATCGACGAACACTATTGGACTAGCGGTGGTGGATCTTTTGTAATTTGCAAAATAGATAAAGCTGCTGTGTATTTGTGGATTGGAAAAGAGAATTGAAACTAGTTTTTCGTTCATTTGTCGAGAGCCGATCGTGATATGGGATTTTTGCGAGATAATATGATATCTGTGGCTTTAGGAACAATGCCAAGCGACATGCTTTGCATTTAGTCATGTTGGACTTTTTATTAGAGCGTTATACAGGTTGCATAATTTCATCCCGGTTATTTATGTCGGAAGCCTGTTCAATCTGAAATGGCAGAGGTGATCGTAGCAAGAGAACAACATTTTTATATAACAATAATATCACGTTTCGTACTTATTTTTGTAGATTTCGTGTCGGAATTGCAGTTGGGGTGATGTCGATGAGACAATTGGTGTTTGTCGTATCATGTTTCTAGTCGTTTGCGTGGAATTGTTCATTTTAAAAGGATTTAATAAATTGAATCAATTTTAAATGAATTTTCTATTCAACTCAAGGTCGACCAAAATCATCTCTGTTGCACTCGATAACAACTAACTTGTGTCATACCTGGCATTATACTTTTAGAATAAATCCAATTAAATGTTGATCCACTTCCAATTACAACAACGTTATTGTTTCAGTTGTTATTTATATCTTTCTACTCTGTATCCCTCCAACAAAGTTTACTTTTTAAACTATTGCAAATCTCTACATCCTTTTGAATTCAAACTCCTGATCCGGATCTGATGTCGACTTTCGAAAAGTATATTTTAGAATCTAAATCTACTCCTACTTATTTACAGCCGATCATGCAGTACTTATTTCAAAAAGGTTCCGTGCTTTCTTCTTGTCAGACTTTGAGCTTGATGGGATTCAAATTGATATGGCTTGAATGACATGATTATGAGGATGTACGGCTGCTTGGATTTGACTTCAAAGAACAAACAAGTATAATTCAGTATTCAGCATCTGATACGTTTCATTGTCAGACGAACAAATTCGTTCTGTGAACGAACTATTTTTGAATTTCTCCGAGACTAAATAGAACAAATGATTCAAGCACAAATTTTATAACTCAAATGGGAGGATACATCAACCGTTAAAGAGATTCAGGTCACATTATTTTCATTTTTATATAATGATCTTAATGATTAATGGTGGACACAAAGGGAGAATATGACGAATTCTCAGACGTCTATCCTTTATTATGCAAAACTAATTTTTATCCATTTGGCATAAATCTGTCTCCCACATTCTTACCGAAGTGGTACAAACTTTCAAAACACCACAGTGTCTTAATAATGTCTACTACCGACATGAACAACATTCCTAACTCATTTCACAAATTAAGGCGACTACTCCATGAGAATAGTATGAGCTAGCACAGTTTTCAAAAGTAAACTCATAAATTACTCGGGAATGACTCAGCATGACAGAAAATATCAAAACTCACGATCAGTGTCCCAGAAAAAGGTTTAAAAATATTTGAAAATTGCATCTCCCAGGAAAAAGAAGTGGGGACGATATCAACGCAACGGAACCAGGATTTTTTGAAAGTTTCAAGTTGCGAAATGTAGAAGATGATATGGATTTGTATACGGCTGTAATTCTAATGTTGAACCCTGTGAAAACATCCATTTCCTTCCAAAAACATTAGCAAAGTCATCTATATCATCAGCCCTGCATGGGGAATACAGACGAACCTGCTACTTTGTAGTGATCATCGTCATAATTAGAGTGACAGAACCACCATCCCGCTCACTCCACTTTCCTTTAAAATATACATTATTTACTATTGGGGAAAAGTCAAACATGTCTTGTCATAAAGTTGGCACAAGTTCGCAAATTCATATCAGCATCATCATTACCCCGTATCTTTTCTTGAATTTTTAATAGTAAAATCAGATGATCATGATATTTATTTTTATGGACGGAAATTCGTCATCCGCTCGCACCCGATTCGCTCTCTTCTACAGAATGACCTATATCATATTTTAAATTGCTTCATAAAGAGATTAAATGAGGGCAGTTGTTCCATCGCAGTCATTTCGGATTTTATTAAGTCATGATACATTTTTTATATTTGATGCACTCGAGTGAATCGATCGGTTGTTCCGTGGGTTTTACAACTTTATCTTCATCTTTAATTCAGTTTGACAAATCCGAGAAGGAGATATATGATATGGAATGGAATTATCGATATCACTTAAAAAATTGGAGGAAAGACATTCACGTCATAATAAATAGGGCATACAGAAACACTGCTTTGCATACTTATGATAAATGATATCAATTCGTCCGTATTTTATAATCTCGCGTAGTAAATTTAAGGTTTCTCTTTGAAGACGATTTTGCAAAGTAAATGCGAAAAATGCACTTTAAACATTTTAGTGAATTTTTTTATCCAATCTTTTTAGGTAATTTGAATAGACTCGTGAAATTCAAGCCGCGGATTAGTGCCAAGAATGAAGGATGTGGAGGATGTAGTGCATGGCACAGGAATGAAGTTATTTACCCACCGCGTAGACAAACCGCTCCAGTTTTTAGTTGAAATAGTCTATTTATTTTATGCAGATAAGCCAGCTGACCATTGTTTATTTACTTTTATCTGTCAACCGTTCTCTCTTTCTCTAGCTATGTCAGTAATAATTCGACAGATATTGAAACGGACAAAATATTTGGGTTGCTAACTATGCGTTGAAATGCGTACTGATTTAACATTCTCTCTGGGCGGATTGCAGTTGACAGGCATCGACAAATTGAAAGTTTCAGTGGGACGAAATGATAAACTGGTTTGTTCCGTTTCGATAACCATTTTGCATAAAGTTGGAAATGGATTGAAATTCAAAGCAAAGCATTTTGTGCTTTTACTTGATAAAGTTATGATCTCAACTAATTCATCTAATGTTGGATTTGAGTAACAAGCGCCTATTTAAATACTTCCGCATCAAGCGAGGTCTTTTTGACATTTTTGTTCAAACTCCATGCGTTTCTCTAAGCCTTTTTGTTTCACTGCCTTTGCATCTCTCCTACCTATTCATTCTATCCGAAAAGAATTTCACGGATTTCTGGCGAAAAACAGAGAACTTTCATTTCCTGGAAAAAGCCTTTGACTCTTTCCGAATAAGTTTCTCTCGGAGCAAGTCAACTATGAGGTCGGATTGGTAGTGCACCTCCTCCCTTTCATTATCTAAAACTGGAATTGGTGCACATAATAAACTTCCTTTTAATAAGTTAACTTTCCATTTCAAGTATTGCGGAAGTAGAGAAATTTTTAAAGTAAGGGTTATTTAGAATGGCCTCGCACGCGTCCTCTTTTATCTAAAATTTTCGCCTTTATCTTCTCATTTCATTGTACGACGAGTTTTAATTGTTTCAACTTTTTCACACGAAACATTTTCCACTCCAAATAATTTCATTTGGCCATAGCGCATAGTATTCATTTGAAATGGTAAATTTTAACGGAACGCCTCATCCACTCCAATTTATTCTAGTATTTTGGGAGTGTAAACGCGCGATTCGTAATATCCCGAGAGATAATTGTAATTACTCATTTACTTAATAAAGCAAAATGTTATTCTAACCTCGGTTGAAAGAGATGCGTGGAAGGTCTGAAGAGACGGAACAAAGCAAAACAATTCATATGAATTTATGGGGTCTCGCAAAAACTCTTGCAACTATTACAACTCATTTAAAGAAGAATTAGAGCTGCTGACAGACAAACGGTTTCGTAGTTCAAGAAACTCTCTATACCTCCCTCTCATTCATTCACCCAACTAAATTATAATTTAAGCCACTCCAACAAAAATATCACTTCGTTCCACAATCTTTTTTTGCAAAAGGGAACGGAACAAAAAGAATCTTTCGTAGGAATACACTAATGAAATTGCTGAAAGATCTCAAATGAAGATTCATGGCTGCTTTATTAACGGGTAAATGTGTGAAAATAAAATGTGTCTTAATGAAGATATATTTCGAATTAACTCCTTTTTATTATTATTTACTATTCTTCCGTCTATAAAGACATTCAGCTTTCTCACTCGTGGGGGTTCTCGGTAAGAATTGCTGGACTTTCTAACTTTTTATGTAAGTAGATCAAGCACTTTCGAAGAAAAGGAAGCCAACGCATATGTAAATTAGGTATCAGCTTTCTATACGTGATTATTCAAGGACCACCACGGGAGGCCAAAACCACACACAAATACCTCAAAAACAGTTACAGTTACGTAGGCTCATACAATTACTTTAATTTTTTCGAGATTTCCATTCTTGATATTAAAATGTGATTACAAATCGTTACCCATGTCATGCCTCTTAAAAGACANAAGCCAACGGATATGTAAATTAGGTATCAGCTTTCTATACGTGATATTATTCAAGGACCACCACGGGAGGCCAAGCCACACAAATACCTCAAAAACAGTTACAGTTACATACGTAGGCTTCTACAATTACTTTAATTTTTTCGAGATTTCCATTCTTGATATTAAAATGTGATTACAAATCGTTACCCATGTCATGCCTCTTAAATGACAAGTCAGCAAAAGTAGTAACCGTAACCGACTGGTTGTGACAATGCCACCCATCAAATCACTAACTGCATCCATCCATGTCCTTTCCAGGGAAATAAAATTCTGCTCGAGTCGTCACGTTCTCATAGTTGATTTCAATCATTTTACTGTTTTATTACATCCACTACGTGTTTGCCCAGGTGTACTCTAATAACGTTTTCAAGTATTCACAGTCCTCTGCGTTCTACAGTTGCACTGGAGAAGTTTTAACAAAAGCCTTGTTATTCATGCTTATAGTCAAAGTGCTAAGTTGGAGCATTCATGTCATATCATCCACCTACACAACAATGACTGAACTCTTCCACTCAACTCGTCATGTCATGTCATTGTCAACAAGAGTGGAGAGAGTTGAAACCATTAAAACCATTTGGATAACATCAACTCTCTTCTTCCTCCATTCAATTCACAATCTTTGTTACTTTCGTTGTGGGTGATGCTCATTCAAGATGGGCTGGAGACGCTTGCTTATCACTTATTCTTTTATGCTCAGCAAAAGAAAATTGCTGCTGACAGTGCGTCTTTAGGTCAATTGCGTTTATGAAATAAACTACGTAAGCAAAGTGCAAGTAGGATGGAATAAAAGATGAATAAAACGTATCAAATAACTGGCAGGCGCCTTCAGTCTTCTATAAAACTCCTTCTATTCTCCTCTTTTCAAACTACTTACTCTGCACTAGCATAGTTGAGAACATTATTAATTTTGAGAATTATTAAAGCATTTTTTTCGCGAAAGCCTTCTCCTATTTAACAACATTTTTGTGTAGTGTGTGCTCCTCCCATCTAATCAGATGCGAAGAGAACAAAGTTACAAATTCATAAAATACGCTTTTTAATTCCATTTATGGTAATACATGGAATTTGTGGGTTTCGACAGAGATAATTGGATACTTTGCCGGATCAAGTAGAGGCACTGCTTTGGTCATAATTCAGATACTCTTCTGCTTGTAATCATGTTTTTTGGCTCACTTTTTCGTTGCGTTCACCCTTTTCAAATGAATTCATCAGCTGCATCTCGTCAAACTAACATGACTAACATCAGATGAACGAGAGAGAAAGATGATAAGAGAGAAACGAAAGCTGTTAAAATTTTAACATTGCATATTTTACCTCTACGCTACTGCGACTAAATGCAAACAAACAAATGCATTTGGGAGAACCTGGATATTTCAAAATGAATAGCTCTGCAGATGTTTTGAAAGAAAACAACGGGCATTTGAGTTTCTTTTAAGAAGGACAAGTTTCCTTATGAAAACTAGATGTCTGATACTGCAGTTGACTTACATGTTAGGAACTTTACAAACTTTGTTGTTATAAGATTCCCGATAGACTCTACACCCTTTTTCACATTTACTAGGAATAATCTCATCATCAGTTTCACATTCAAACTAGTGTACGTCTCGCATACAAAAGCTTAACCAAACAGTTTTCATCAAACTTACATGACATTTCGGATAACTATTTGGAATAGTTGTTTTGGTGCCAATTTCATCCTCGTCTCGGGAAGGCGTAACAAACAAACACTTTCTATACAAAGGAGCTCTCCTACTCCCCATGAATGATAGATGGACATCGATTATCGCCAACAAACAATAGCGATTGGGCCATATTGCACATCACCATTTATTTCTTCATTGTGCTCCGACCTGAATGTAAGGCGAAGCTGCAGAAGAAACTCTGCCATTAAACAATTTATTTTTTCCCGATAACAAAGCTCAAACAACTGACAATAGTCTTTTCCAATGTATGAGGGATTTTATGACAAAAGACCTTCGAATACGGTCACCACCTTCAATACGACATCAGACCTTTCGTTTATTTCTGCGGTTGCCTTTCGTCCACCTTATCCCATCGGACAAAGTATGATTGACAATAAATAGTAAATGTAGAGCTTAGCTTGCTCCTTCTTTCCAAAGTGAAAACTATTTCGTCTCTTTGAACATTATTGGAGGAAAGCTTATCTCTTTCTTGTATTTTTAACACGTTCATAATCCCCTTTTTCACTCTTCGTTTCACAACCACTTTACAAACTTTGTCATTTCACTCTTGGCTCTCGTTTTACTTGTTTTCACAATTTACACTGTTCCAAAAACTCTCCTTATCTGATTATTATTTTCCATCCACTTTGTTTGAGCTTCTTGTTTAATGACAAAAATAAACTAGTCTGTTTGCTTATTAAGTATTGAGAGGCACTTTTGCAAACTCGATATTTTACCTCCATTTATCCAACTCAATTCTAAAATGCCATTAAACAATAAAGCTTTATAAGAGCTTTGTTATTTATGATTTTGCCACATCACATTCCCCAACTATTTTACTATCCTTCCATGAAAGTATCATTATCGAATTAAATGAAATTATGAAGCATCGAAAGTACAATAGAGGGAGTAGGAAACTACGACGCACAAGGAATTTAATTAATATCCCATCCTCCCTCCCCTTTCACTTCATTTCCTACCCGAAGTTCATTGATGTGAGAAACTAAATCTGAGATGAAATATCCCACGAGTACTTCTCCTCCATGTGGAATCCCTGCCATTACAGTATCAATCAAAATCATTTTGTTCCACTATTAGGAAAACACAATTGGGATATGGTTTTCGATATTTACGAAAACGTTCACTGCTTTTGTTCCTTTCTATTTATTGATCAAATCCAAATCTACCAAAAATGGTTGAGCAAGTCATTCGACATTTTTCCCTTCAACTGACATGATGATCATTGACTGCTTTCAGGAATCACAATAATTACCGGATTTATGGACAGTTGAGTTAGAGGAAAAAATCCTTGCTTGTTACTATCCCCAAAGCATTTTGAGTGAAATCAAACATTCCCATTTTATTAGAATAAATCCCATAACTTTTAAAGCTTTCCACTCGATTGGCTATAAGAGCACAAAAACTTTTTACTGATTAGGGCTGGACGGTAGTCGAAGTAGTGACGACTCGCTAATTTTATTTGCTCTCTGTAATTATCCGTAGAGGAAATCATGCCATTAAGTCAGTCCATGAAAAAGCGAGTAAAAAATATGCTCTGGCTTTCTACCCATGTCCATCCGGATGAGAGGGGAATTTAGAAATTATCTCAGCCACTCTCGTCTCTACACCATCCCGTTCAATAAAACAGTCAATATAAATATCCTCTCTCCTCCTTCCGTAATTACTGAAAAACAAAAGCATGAAGTGTGTAGGAAGGAAGAGTATTTGAGTTTTACTCTTTCTCTATTTTTTAAAAGGGAACAGCTTCTCTGCAGTCCAATGAAACGTGTCGTTTACTGGTCCTTGATAATTGATGCGGTGGTTTCCCATTCTCCTAGAAGCTAAAAGGGGGCTGAGGGAGTTGGAGGAATATATTTTCCACTGAAATGAATAGGGATCATAAGTATGCCAAAACAAGAGTAAACAAACAAAAGCCTTTGGATTTTACACAAGCCAGAAAGATTTTGGAAGGAAGGAAGTGTGACCGGACTTTACTTCTAAGCTCCACAGTTTTCCCCATGAATCTACTATTATTACGAACTTTCAGAGTTACTCTATAATGGCATACGTAGTATAAAGCATTATTCCTATAAAGTAGGTATTACCTATTGCTTTTCTGCAAAATCCAAAAAGAGCCTAGTAAAATGCCGGAATTGAACTCGTATTATTACCTCCCCTTATGACCCTTTAGCATTCCTTTACTCTCTACCTTTCCCAGATAGTTTAGAGCTATTATTATTATCCATTCAGAAACTTCTCCTTTATCCTATTCCCCTTGTCTTTTCGTTTGCCCACTTTTTTCTCCTTCCCAGAAAGAAAAAACTTTTTCCATAGAATTTCAAAAAGGCTTTAGTCCTCCTATCCCTCATCTTTTACGGAATGAATTCTTGAAAATCTATCCATTTCCGTTCATGTTTATGCACTACGTTCCCTCCAGTCAGGGAATTGATACACGGGAACGGGAAAAACTGAAGCTGTTCACCACCAGCTTATATAGAGAATCGCATGGCATACCACAGTCTCGGAAGAAACACGCGAGAAAACACACAGGCAACTATATAATGGCCGGAAAATGGAAGGGGAAGCACACATGAGAGCTTTTACTTTCTCTACACAAATAAATTACTCGCATTGCGGAGGAATGGATCTCTCCCGTGGACTACTATTACAGGCTCTTTTATTATCCGCTGGTGAGCACAGGACCAGTTTTTTTTTTCTCAAAAATCATCATGGGAAATTGTATATGCGGTGGGTAGGATACCACGATATCGTTTTTCCCTCGCGGTTCTCTTCCTCCACTGTTTTCTCTAGCATGACATATGTACAAAGC
>JAHZMU010001100.1:0-15205 GCA_027743725.1 Rambutsinella grinnellia | reverse complement strand
TCAATAGAGCAATTAGTTAATGTGCATACCAATTAAAAATACGGCGGGGGAATGTGAGAAAAGTTGGAGAAAGGCGGGAAATGGTATGAAAATGATGGGAAAAATTATGGATGATGGTAGATTATCGTCCCCAACAATTATTTAACCCACCATTAAGCAAAAATTATAGGGGCAAAGTGAGAAGGGTGGGGAAAATGCGGGAAATTAAGCATTTAAACTGAAAATTAATAGAAAAATGACTAATCAACCTAGCTAAAACGAAATGTAAACGTTGGCGTTCACAAAATCAGTCAACTACTCATGGAAACTCATGAACTTTCACGAACACTGATGGATAATCACAGAATCTCATAAACTCTCACAGACTCAGTTGTGAGCTAGCTATCATTTGAACAGTTTGTGTGCATTACATTTATCGAAATGGCTCTACCATATAAAAAAATCAAACTTCATTTTGGTGATGAACCTGAGCCAAAGCAAGGTTCATTCTTCGAAGGTACAAATATAATTCCTATGGACCCCGAAAGATACAAGGGGTTTGAGAAAAATATGATTCGTAAGGATGATGAGTATTACAAGTGGTCTAAAGTAAGTTATAGCATGTTTGCTCGTGATGGAGATTCTGTGAGTGATGCAATCATTGCAATAACTGACGTTAATGATGAAGGATGGGCATTTGCGCATTATGCTGTGCTCGGTAAAGATTTCCCCGACTATTTAAAAGAACTTCAAGTTAAAAATAAGGAAAAATACAATAAGGTTTTACGGAAATTATTATTTGGAAGTCAACCTCAGCCCGAAACCTCTCCGGTATCATCGAGTGAACCATCAGTAAAAAAAAATAAACGGTGTTTGCATTCAGATAAGCATCATTCAAAGATTGTCTAAGATGGCGGCTAAACAGGATTTCCCTAGAGGGTATTTCACGTCGCCACCTGCTGGTATACCTAGGTCTTATACAGATAAAGTGTACAGTAGCATGTGTGACACGCATTTGATTCCTCCTCCTTACAGTGAAAGTGTTGATTGGGCAAGTGAAGAGGATTATTTAAAAGCTAAAGAAAAATATAGGTGGGCAAAAGTAAAGTATTCACTAGAAATCAGCGAAGATTATGGAGAGACTTATGTTACAATCACAGATTCCACTTCTGCAGAACACATTACCAGTGTCTATAGTGTAAAAATTAGTCAATTTCCAGAGTACCTTTCAGAACTTATGATTCGTGACAGAGAAAAGTACACGCAAGTTATAAAAAAGTTTGTTGAATCATATAAATAAAAGGTTTCAATTCATTCAGTGACAGTTTTGATTTGCCAAAATGGATAACTTTTACGTACATTTGAAAAGCGATGCCTCAGACATTCATTTTGCAAATAACAAAAGAACAAATTTTAGAAATCAGCTAGCAATTCCAATTAGATTCGATACAGACTACGAGGTGGCGCTATCAGAGATTTGTTACGAATACAATAGGCCGTACTTGCCTCAAGGCTTAGTTGCCTACAAACTTACCAAGCACAATGATAAAAACAATACGGTTATGGCTAATGTGCAAAGCGAACAGCCGTATTCACCATTTCCCTCTTTGTTTTCCGTCAAAGGTGAAATTACGCCAAAAACTGATTTATTAATTGAAAAAAAATTGATTGATTACGCATCTGCTGAAAAGCTCAATATTCACGCAGCCAGAAACGAACTTCGTACAATTTCGCCTGTGCTCGGTTTCACAAAACAAACGTTCAAAGTGTACAGCGCTATTTTAGTTGCACAGAGACGAATTGAAAGTGCAAGTGAACTTTTTATGCACGTGGCTGAACTCTTACATCCTTTTCATGTAGCTACGAAAACTGCTATCGAACGCGAAGAAGATGAGGATGTTCTGAACTTTTATGTTCAATTTAAGGAACCTCAATACATTTTAAAGTTTGAATATTATGGAAAAGGAGCACATTACTTTCAGCAAATTGATGAGTTTACACAGTATCCAAACAGAGCGGACAAAGTGCACGAAACCAGAACTGTACCATTAACCGAACAGCCAAACATAAATCTCGGAGATGAGTTGATGAGAATTGATTTTATTGCTGATGAAGTACTTTCCTCAAATCAAATAAAGTCTGTTGGTACTGCAGCGGATACAATAACAGAGTACTTGTTGCAGACAGATGTGTACGATTTAGATCATTTGTTAAAAGTGTTAAGTGTGGGACAGCATCAGTTTGAAATAAAAAATAATAGGGTCGTGATGACTGGAGTCGTCTCAAGACAATACGATCTCTTATTTGATGAAAGAATAGCAGCAATAATAGGTTTTCGTGCTGGGTATAAGCTTCCACCAAAGTATCAAGTTGTAGGCGAAGGTCCTCCGCGTTTTGATATTGGAAACATAAAGTGTCACGTGCACAGTGACATTGTAGAGTCACAACGGATAGGTGATCAATTAGCACAACTTTTACGAATAACCGAATACAAAGGAGAGCAAGGTCAACTCATAATCAAGGATTTTAATCATTTAAATTACGTGCCTGTTGTTAAGGATGAAATCGATCATATTCAGATTCATATAACAACTGAAACAGGTGCAGATTTACCATTAACGTTTGGTACAGTCACGTGCACACTACACTTTAGACCTAGACGCTCATGATGGAGCTGTATTCAGATCCAAATTTATTTTTAAAACTGTATAACCCACAATATGGTCGTGGGTATGACGACGGAATACAGATATACAGATCGTCCTTTAGAAAGCAAAGAGGGCACGGATTAGGTTCATTTTTTGGAGGCCTCTTTAGAAAATTAATCCCATTTGCGAAAAATACTGTATTACCATTCGCTAAAAAACACATTTTACCTGGAGCAAAGAAAGCAGCATTTAATCTTGCTGAGGATATTTTTGAAGGAAAAAATTTCAAACAGTCTATAAAAGAAAGAGGTAAAGAGGGAATAAATGAGATTGGCCACAGCATATTTAATCAGTCTGGTTCAGGTATCAGAGGAAAGCAGAAGAAACGGAAAACTCCATGCTTAGCCATTAAATCACAGCCGAAAGCTTCAAAAAGACGTAAGAAGAGTTCATCGAAAAAGAAGTCGGCATCGAAAAAGAAATCAAAGAAAAATCCAGAGGCGAAAATTGTAACAGTATTTGATTAAGATGGCGTCACGTGGGCAGGATTACGTTCGCTCTGAAACGGATGTATTCACAGAGCCGGGTTACGACGTTAGTATACTAAGCAGTAATGAACAGGAATATCACTCAATCACGACCATATCAGAGACAACACCAGCCACATTCGTCGTAACCGGAAACGATTTACAATACATCGCACTTGAAAAGACTAGACTTGTCGTTAGGTGTAAACTTACACAACCAAACGGCGATGCAATAGTTAACGCAACTGGTTTAGTATATTATCCTGTCAATAATATTCTCGGCTCAATGTTTGAAAAGGTTCAAGTTCACGTAAATGATGAAGAAATTACAAGAAAAACAGCACTCTATCCGTACCGTAGTTACTTTGAAAACCTGCTTTCCTTCGGGAAATCATACAAAAAATCACAAGGCGAACTTTTAGGATTTTATCTTTCAAAGGATGAATCGAAAGCTGACGATAAGGGTATTGTTGCTAGGCAGACTCTGTGTAACGAAAGCTCTATTTTTGAGTTGATTGGAAAGCCAAACGTCTCTTTTTTTGCTCAAGAACGATATCTGTTACCGGGGAATGATCTAAAGGTTACGTTACATCGATCTTCAGACAAGTTTGCATTATATTGTACAGGAACCACAGCCGCACCGGCCATTAATGTCAGATTACAAATTGAAGAAATTAAACTTGTAGTAGTTAAGCATACGCTTCTACCGTCAATACATCTCGCCCATTTGAAAACATGGGAAAAGATTCCAATTAAGTATCCTGCAAAAGAGGGTGTAATGAAAAGTTATTCACTTCCAATCGGAACAAATCAAGATTTAAATGAATCACTACTTAGCGGTCTTTTGCCCTATCGCATTATCGTGGCCCTAATTCCCACCACCTCCCTTCATGGGACATATGGATCCAATCCGTTCTACTTTACATTGAATGGGCTGACAGAAATCTCTATAACTACAAACGGAGAGCATGGTTCACAAAAGACTATCCGACTTGATGACACAGCAAAACAAGTGAGAATGAAGGAAGGATATCATACCTTATTCGATGGAATGGGGGTTTCGCATTGTTCGCATGACATGGACATTAGTTTTGAGGACTGGTTAGCTGGTAAATCTATGTTCATATTTAATCTGCAAGATGCAAACGAAGTTTTCGCTCTTCCAAAACATGGTAATATTTCTATAAGCCTAAGGTTTAAAAATGCGACAACAGTAAGCTTGAACGTTTTAGTTTATGCTGAGTATCCTTCCTGTATGTACATTAAAAACAATAGAACAATTGAGTGGAAAGATTTTGTAAATGACAAATAATAATAATGGATACGAATAATTTAATAGGACTGTTGTCAAAGATTTGTAAATGTAGAAACGCACAATATGCTGTGTTAGCTTGTGATGAGCTTAATGATTTTGTTATAAGAAAGTTTCCAGTTTGTTTAGTTCTGAACAATAAACCTTCTTCGCATGAAGGTGAACATTGGGTGGCGATGTACATAAAATGTAAATACACTGGTTTAGAATTCTTTGATAGTTATGGATTAGGAATAAGAAGTTATAATAAATCCTTTACAAGGTTTGCAGTTAAAAATAATTTAAGAGTAAATGAAATAAATAGGAGGTTGCAGGGATACTCTAACTACTGTGGTCATTATGCTATTAATTACTTACATATGAGGTTAAATGAAAAGTCTCCTAAACGATTTTATTCAAAGTTTGGGAATAATTATGCGAAAAACGAGTATAAAAATTAATATCTTTGCCATTTGATCGCTTTTTTGGCGGGACTCATTGTCTTCTTTCTTTTTACTGATTTCGACGCAGATGGGCTGTACAAACTCATAACTCTTTGCGGAAAAAGTCCTTTAGGGGCTGACCGAATGTGACTCATCAAATCAGTTAATCCACTCGCATATCCCTTTCTAGCATCACTCAGTGCATGAACCAATTGCACATAATCTGAACCGGTTAGCGTTTTTCTCTTTTGGGGCTGACCGAATGTGACTCATCAAATCAGTTAATCCACTCGCATATCCCTTTCTAGCATCACTCAGTGCATGAACCAATTGCACATAATCTGAACCGGTTAGCGTTTTTCCATTTACAATTGCCTCCATTTTATCATTAAATCGCACTCCATTTTCTTCTAAGAATCTATGAACGTCTTGGGATTTCTTTGACGGCAACTTTTTTATCATGTCCAACACATTATTCGATTTGTTTTCAATAATTTGTTGTTGTTGATCATTCTTGTCGCCTTCTTTAATCTTTATCAGAACCGGTTTGTTTTCCATACGATCTGTTTTTGCAGTCAAGTCGCGCATCGCTTGCCCATATAATAAAATTTTTAAGTCATCTGGCAAATTCGAATGTAGAATAGACTGCTTTTCGGTTTTTAATTCATTTATTGATTCTCTCTCTGGATGTTGCTGCATAAATTTATTATACATGGAGAGAGGCAATAATTTCATCTTTTGTGCCATTTTATTTACTAAAAGATTGCGTAATATATGGCAGGGCGGCAGCTAATAAAAGAGGAAGAAGTGCGCCACCTTTTTGTAAAATTTTTTTCTTTCTTTTTACACTGTTCGATTTGGCTAGCACCTGCTTAATTGTTTTGTTATAGGGGGATAACTTCTTTTTTACTTTTGGTTTCAAAGGAATATTTCCATTAGCTACGTTAAATGCAACGTCTTGAATAGTTCGAAATTGTTTGGGTGTTGCTGTTTTGATGATCAAACGTCTTTTGGGAGGATCCGCTTTAGATAGTTCCTTTAAAAAGGTATAATAAGGAATGGGAGCCATGTTAACTCTGTTAACTACAATTAACAAATGAGATATAACTTAGTGTGTCACACATTTTAATTTCATTTCACAATGGCGTACATGCCAGATTGGTTCGTCGACCCAAAAAAGCCCGCAGCTTTTACAAGTGCAAGTAAAATAGCGAAAAAGTTCAAGGCTAACCCAAAGAAAATTAGACAGCAGCTGTCTTCCGTTGAAACCTATAATATTCACTTTCCTGTTCGAAGGAAATTTCAAAGGAGAGTTACTTATATTCCCCACATAAATGACCAGTGGGTAATCGATCTTGCTGATATTCAAAAGTATAGCAAGTCGAATTATTACAAGCGATATATTCTGTGTGTGATTGATGGTTTTAGTAAAAAAGCTTATGTGGAAGGAATAAGTAATAAGAATTCTGAGACAGTGCTTGCTGCATTTAGAAAAATCATTGCGCGCGCAGGGGCCATACCAAAGTATTTACAATATGATAAAGGAAAGGAGTTCACTTCTAGCAAGTTTCAGACTTTTCTCAGAGAAAATGGAATAAGAGGTTTTTCTACAAATTCACCCCTAAAAGCTACAATAGTTGAAAGGTTTATACGAACATTTTTTAATATAATTGCAAAATACATGAGTGAAAAGCGTACGAACCGTTTTATTCATCATCTTAGCACTTTTGAAAATATATATAATACTACATATCATTCAAAAATAAAAATGGAGCCCTTACAAGTGAATAAAGACAATGAACAACAGGTGTGGGATAACCTGTACAATCGAGCGAGTCAACGAACAAACAAAAAGGCAAAATTTTCTGTAGGAGAGGAAGTGCTCAAGGCCAATGAGTCAACATTATTTCGTAAAGGTTACCGTGCTCAGTACTCACCGGACGTTTTTATTGTTTCACAAGTACTTCCCACTATACCTACCACGTATAAATTATCAGACGGGCATCAACAACTAACGCGCTCATTTTATGGGCTTGAACTTATTCCTGTTAGGCGAAAGAATGAAGAGGAAAAAAGTACGTTTTGATAATATAACGACCACGTACGTTTATCCTGCCACAAATGTGGAGGGAATAAACTNTTCCTGTTAAGCGAAAGAATGAAGAAGAAAAAAGTACGTTTTGATAATATAACGACCACGTACGTTTATCTTGCCACAAATGTGGAGGGAATAAACTGGTTTCAAGCTGCTGTTGATCGTTTCCGTTTCATTGAAAGAGTCAGAAGCTTTGAAAAAGTGTATTGCGATACGATGAAAAAGACTAAGCGTCTTCATTCATTTTCATCATAAACGTTTTATTTGTCATTCCGACAACTACTCTCTCTCTCTCTCTCTCTCACAGATTAACTCTGAAAGTTTGTGTGTGTGTGTGAAAGCAAGGTAAGCTGAATACATATTTTATTTAAACTAGGGGCGAAGGAAAAATTTTATTTTCACTTTTTTACTAAAAAGAATTTTGTTTTTTATTTTTTATTTCAGATGGCTCCCAAGAAAACTGCTGCCGCTAAAAAGACCGGAGCTAAGGCGAGTGCTGCTACGAAAAGGACTGCCTCTACCCCTACATCATCTCCGGCTGGAAAAAGAGGAAAAGAAAATGCCTACCCAGGGTCATCATCATCCTTTGTTGCTAGGAATCCGGCCGACCATCGGCTTGAGATTGATGAAATGCACACCAATGTGATTGGAAAGCCAGTCATGATTACAATGAAGCGTCTGCCAAAGACCCCTAATGCGCAACGATACTACTTGGACTTTGTTCTCAACGCGGAGTATAAAAATATTGTTTCTGAGTTGACTCAAAAATGGATGGAATACAAACTGGATAGGGCGGAGGCCATCAATCATCTCAAGGACATTGTTCTTCAGTACGGCGATCCTGATGACGAAGAGGAGGGCGACGATGACATTGAAGTGATTGGGGATAGTGATGAAGACGATGGTGAATAAAATGTGTGTTTTTATTTAAAACATATTGACGGCACGGGAATAAAAACTTTGAAAATGTAACAGTCTGTGTTTTTATTTGCATTATTCATACAATTTTCATATAATTCATACAATTTTCATTTCATAAATCATATTACATTTTATCTCGATCTGCGTAGACTGTGCACTGTTCCGGAAAGATGCTGTCTCTTATTCGAAATGCATCATTTTGTTCCTGAGAAAAATCTAACAGTAGATATCCATGTGGAATCTTATTTATTTCATTATAAGCAGCATCGAATGCCTGACAGCGTTTTCCTCCGTTCATCTGTCGACTTAAAACACTGTAATGGTGATTGTCACGTGGGTTTTTGAACAGAATGGCATATTTGCATTGCAACGAAAGTGTTCGTTGTCCTGGAGCAAAAAAATTTTGCGTTAAATATAGCACTGATGTATTTGTATGATGGCTGCCTCGAATGAAAAGATTCTGAAGTTTTTCTGATTTACATTCAGTTAATAAATCATCCAAAACTATAAGCTTATGGTCTTCATTATCATCGTGATTGTCAAAGTCGTCTGGGATTCCCTTGATAAATTCGATTCTATCTGAGAAAATATTTTTTAATTTTTTTTCTAAGCATGGTTGCTTTTCAGTATAACACCACAACACTTCTTTAACAGGTTGGCTAAAAAGTTCATCTGCGCGTTCCAAAATTTTTGTCGTGAGAACTGTTTTACCTGAACCACTAGATCCTGCAATGATAATGCATGCCGGCGCTTGCAGCTTCCAATTGAATCTAAAAAGTTCATCTGCGCGTTCCAAAATTTTTGTCGTGAGAACTGTTTTACCTGAACCACTAGATCCTGCAATGATAATGCATGCCGGCGCTTGCAGCTGCCAATTGAAGTCATACGTGTCAGCCATTGTTGCTTTAGCTTTGTGCACTTAGTCGCTGTGAATGTTAATATGAAAATGAACGACACAGTAACAATCACAGAGACTAAATACCTCAGCCTAGTATCGAAGTCGAAGCCTAACGTAATTAATCCGACATTTAGATAATTTAACCAGCTTGTCTCACATAATAACTAGATTTAATAAAATATGATTTAGTTTTAAAGTAGACGGGATGGCGGACGAATGTGGACGCTATAGTATGAGTGTTCAGGTGTCGCCAACAAAACTATTTTTTCGAAAAACAGTTACTAGAATTGTGGTTGCGTACAATAGAGTGAAATATCGGTTTTCAAAATGGCGCAAAATTTGATTTTTCTGTTTTGCCTTGTAGCAGTTGCGAATGGAAAATATATTAGCTTGAGAAATGAATGTCAAAGATGCTTAGAACATTCGGTGTTTTTTACAAAAAATTTGGAGATAAGCAGAACTCGTACGTCTTGCCTTAATTCTACCGCAGATATTGAAATTGGAACTGTCGTGGTGAATCGTGCGTGTAATATGACAGAGTGCGAACAAATTGATATGGTCAAAGAGCTTGTATTTAAACATGAATTTATTTGTGATTCATCTATTGAAAAAAACCAAACCGTAACCCCAAAATATATTTGTGATACTGAAACGTATAATTTGTTGATAGTATTCTTAATGTTTTATACATTTATAGCATTTTTATGCATATACCAAAGTGTGATAGTAAAATGTTTGTTTAAAAAATATTAACAATAATTTAACAATTGTGTCTGAATAAAAAATGTTTTTAAATCTGTCCAGATAAGTGTGAACTTAACATTGAGCACATTCTAAAGACATCAGCGTAAGAAATGTACATTTCCTCATTTCCGACTCCCACCATTCGCACAAAATTATTCGGATGCCATTCCACAGAATAGTTGTTAACATAGCCCAAAAGCTGCCCCTGCAATAAATAGCGTTTTTTCATTATTTATTTTCATTCATGAAAATGTGCGTTCAGTTTTTTTGTATACCATTTGATTGTCGACAGGTGGTGGAACGTTGAAAAGTTGTTGCTCTACTTCCTCAGCTGCCTGCACAAGCTGACGATCCTCTTCATCATCATCATTCATAATAGCTTCATTTTCACCAGCTACGGGAAGCAGAACATTAACTTGTTCTAGTGATGACGGTGGGGGAGGAGAAATAAATCTTGCTGCCATTCCTGTCGGCACCACATTCGGATAGTCTTCCGCGAATATTGATTCAAATGGTCCCATCGGATTATATCTTATATTGGATTTGTTTAGGTAGCCATCAGAACCCTTCATAATGCGTGTTGCATTGTAATGATCATTGAACCGTTGAAAGGACTCCAAACACTAATACAAATGCTCTTGTTAGTTTAGAAATTGAATACATTATTAAATAAATAAGATTATTACCACGTAACCCGGTTCGAATAGGTGCCAAGGACGCCAGATGTAAAACTCGCGAAAGTTGATGTTCTCTCCATAAGCATAAGCCGGCCAATTATATTTGTTTTCGTAGAATTGCAACTGGGTTCCGATAAGATTATCACGACTATCGAGATACTGTTTCATACGTGTTGACCAACCGAAATAATTAACCATCCATGGAATGTCAGAATTCTCACATTCCTCAACAGGCTGAAGGTTTGACACTTCTGATGAGCACATTGTAGCTGTTGCAAACTTGATTCCAGCATACCTGTCGCATGGGTTATGCTGGCAACGCATACTAAAAGGGATGCATGTGCTGGGGCTCCAGTGAACTTGGGCAAACATTACTCTTCTTTGATCACCTTCGTTTTCCAGAACCACTGGTAGACGATCGGGGTGAGTGATAGTTTTGAAACCAACACATCCTTGACGTCTGGGTGTTGAATATCTGATCGAATTCCTAACAATAGCCAAATAGTGATTTTGCACATGTTCGCGGGTGGGAAATAAATCCTTTAAAAATCGTCGTTCAACGTATCCCGTTGTCACGAGCCACTGCATCACGATTTCCATTTCTGCCCATTGCATTTCTTCGATGCTTGCAAAGGCTTTTAGCTCCATATCAGGAATATGTGTTCCCGGACGGATTTGACAGCGAAATCCAAAAATAGAATCGCTGATGGGATGCACTAATCCCACACCGATGTAGGAATTAGTTGGGATGGTGAGTGAAAAGGATCTAAGGGCCGACATGAACCTTTCCTTCGAATATTGTTGGTATTTTAGAATATTTCCAGCCATGGTGTCGCACAAGTGAGAATGATGAAAACAGATGAACAACCAGATCAAAAATGAAAAGCTTTATTTTACAGAAACTTTACAGAAACAACGACTCTGATTTTTATTACATTACTGGAACATCTTTGTGACCGTACGCAAGAGAATCTATATGATTATCTAAATAATACCTTTTTACATCAAAACAGCTCAGACTTTTCCTACTCATGTTAATTGTATAAAGCTGATGCTTTTTGCTTACTATTGAGTTGAACCTAACGTATTGCTGAATTGGACTTTTAACCGCGTTTTCATAATCATCATACATAATGTTACGGAATAACGTGTGCCTGTTTATGCCTTTTCCTCTCTTAGTATCACCGAATGTATAGCTTTTTTCGCCGGATGACAATACTTTGCTATCCTTAACGTACCTAACCACGTATAATTTTGGCCTTAGAAATATAAGCTTATATATTACAGAGCCACTATATTCGTCCTTCCATTTGCCAAGGATTTTTTTATTAAAATTACTGTGAAACCGACCAAAGTAGGGATGGTCTGGCGGGTAGGCGCTCATATCAAACCAGTTTCTCTCATGTTTTAACATGTCTTCATACACATTTTCCGTTTCTACTAGACAATACACACTATCCGTATCACTCATGCCTAACCTGCTATTCTTATACTTTTTATCTACAAAGTTGTACAGAAAGTCATATATAAGCTGCTTACTTATATCAAGGATAGCTGTACCAATGTACAGGGGACGGTCGAGCCTTATTTGAAGCTTAGATAGGCATATAATAGCACAGTCAGACCCGTCTATCATTGTAATAGGAATAATGTGGCTAACTGTTGGCTTATTTAAATATCGGTTAAACTGATCAGTTGTTTTAATTATTTTAACATTGACTCTATCTCTAATATTCTCGCAGCTCTTGCCGAATATGACGTTGTTTAATAACTTAAAAAAGTTTATTTCGAGTTTACTTGTCGCTTGTTGTCTTTTAATAGTGTTAAAATTAATATAAGGTTCAAAAATATTATCTTGAAAAAATGACACCGCGCGATGCACATTAGTAATTTTAGCTCCTATTTCAACGTATATTTTAAGCGCAGAGTAATGAACAATATAATTTTTACGCTTAGTAAGATCTGCTACAAGTTTTTCTGCTCCAATTGTATTTATCACTTATTTTTAATTCAGCAGCGAATTCTTTTTGAATATCAGATAATTCGCTATATTTAACAGACTTTCTATATGGCGCGGGTGGCAATTTATTCAGCTTATTGTGAGTGTGGCCAGGGAACACCATGTCCACCTCAAAAAAAAATCCTGTGTCATCATCATCATTAATAGAATTTACGAATTTTTCAGGATCCTTTCTAATTTCATTTAATTTTTCTTCATCTACAAATTTTATATCTCGAACAGGAATTTTTCGCGATAAACTAGTGGGATATTGTTGATTGCAATCCCACCCAATCACCCATGAAGTCGGTTTAGATTTATCGAAATTTGGAACTAAAGGATTATTTGCTTCTAAAATGCGACTGTCGCCTCCCGTACTAAGGCCTCCTCTTTTTCCAGCTTCTATAAAGCCATGTAAATATGGATCATCAATAATTTGCAATTCAGCTTTTGTGTATTTCAAACAGCAATCCCAACTAAGCATTGCTAACGATATATAATGGGCTGCGTCGAGACCGAAGGATTCATAAAAGCTTTTTCTCATTTTCATATAAGCAGCAGCCAAAATGAATGTATCTGTTAAGCAATAGACGTCAGTGAACTCGCCTAAATCACGGATTTGTAGCTTTTCCCATACTTCTTGAGCATAATTATAATCATCATCACTCACTGCTTTCTGTGTGAGATCATTAAAAAATCGCTCTTTGCTCGGCAGACAAGTTTCTTTATATCTCTCTACACTATCAATGTGTGAAAATGGATATATACCTTTACGATGCAAAAGCTTAACGTTCTCTCCATATTTTTCTCCCAAAGTCGAATCTAACAAACGGAAATCCTCTTCGCTTAAATTACGCCCGAGTTCGTCCACACTACAGAGAAAAAAGCTAAGACTGTCCATAAATTTTAACCGCTTATTAAGCGTAATGCAACTGAACTTTTCTGAGCTACTCCCTATCACATCAATAGTAATGTTTTTGTCAGTTAGCCCAGTTAGTAACAAGCTAGAATCATAGCCTTTGAAATTCTGCATGTAACAGCTGAACTGTTCTTTTAATCTGGCATTAAGGTTACATCCGGAGTGGGTTAACCCGAGGTACGAATAATCTGGGAGATGCGAGTGATGACGGTGAATGATAACCTTGTCGTCATCATCATCATCATCATCATCATCTTCATCGTACTCGTCATCATCATCGTACTTTTTCTTTTCATCATAAGGACCTTTAACGGTTAAGCTGCGTCCGCAAATTACACAATCTCCTTCATTAGTAATAGGAATATCATGTAAAATTTCAGTTGCCAACCTGTCTGCTTCTTTATTAAATTCACGCACGTTTTCTGCTAGCTCTTCAGACAAGGCTAGCATTTCGGTTACCATCTGCTGTACGACGTTTTCATTTTCTTTTGTGGCGTGATATGCTTTATACTTTACTATATTTCCTTTCCAATCTAAGCATATCCATGACATGCCTGATGCTTTGTGGTGTATTTTATTATTGCCAACTGGCAATAATAAACTTTCTAAATCGGCGAAAAAAATGTATGGCATAAATTGTGTACGTGAAAAGGCTTTAAAAAAAAGTTTGCCGCCAGGAAAAATGGTTTTCTGCTTTCCTAATGCAGCACAGTGGCTTACATGCGAAGAATACTCCTCACCAAAATATTGAAGACAAAATCGGCAGATGTTCAAGCGTCCGCTGCCATTCAGTTTTCTAAAGAACTTGCTTATATTTTTAATTAGAATAAAGTGCTGCTGGTCTTTCTTTTCTGGGTGATCAAACATGAGTAAATCAATCATTGTATCTCTCTCTTCACCACAAATGTGATATGGTACACACGCGCGTCTTATATATTCACTTACTAATCTCTGTTTTTCGTGAGAATTTTCTTCTGGGATGATAATCTTGTCATCATAATAATCATTTAAAAAATCCTCATCAAAATAAAAAACACACAATCCAATATCAGGATTATTCCTCTCAAAAACTGAAAATTTTGTCGTTGACATTGGCTGATTATCTAAATTTAAACCTTTCCAATTAACTACTTTGTCAGTAGCTATCTTTTCTTTATAGAAATTAGGGTTTCTCAATCTGCTCCACTTTGTCTGGCGATTAATAGCTGATGGTAAACCATTTAAATCATCGTGAGCGTATATTGCTCTTTTAAAACATTGATGATCATCGCCCGGAGGATTTATGTAGCATTTAAATTTTTTACTCAGAACTTCTGGTACTGGTACGCAACCTTCACTACTACCAAAAAGTGGTCGGTATTTACTAATTTGAAATCTAAATTCATTTAATCTTGAAAAAATCCAACCGGATCCCATACTGATATAATTTTCTACACGTTGATCAAATTGTTCCAGACAGTTTTCAATCGAAAAATTAATTACTTCTTCACTAGTGACAGTGTACATAAAACTATTAAATGTGGGATGTGCAAAGCTTATTGTACCATCAGTTTCTTCTTTATAAAACTCTAAATCACATGAAAATTGAATACGAAATAACCTTTGCTCTGCCAACTGTTCTCTCATAACCTGTCTAACACGTCCTTGGACTGAATTAAAAAAGCCACGAATATCATGAATATTTACATTATCTAAATTCATACTATATGCGCGTAGTCCTCCCTCAAACATTTCCGTATCCATTCGAATGTTAAAGTCATCATTTGTTTCTTCTGTTCCTCCGCCACACTGATAGGCATGAAGACGAGATGGATGGACATCACTCAGATGGGCTATTAATCTTTCCACACTTCCAAATCCTATTTTGCAGATACGGCACCATCGTTTCTTTAATTCTCTGTGCTGCACTCTGAGTCTTTCATCGATCGGATCAGCAAAACCTAAAATAAAATATTATTATTGCTATATTCATCATCAGTTATAACGTGTAAAAAACTCACGTCTATTGTTAGCTCTGCTTGTACTTGGCTGAGGTTCGCTCCTTTCACATTCACAGTTAACTTT
>JAHZMU010001099.1:0-11300 GCA_027743725.1 Rambutsinella grinnellia | reverse complement strand
TCAAAACTATATTACAATTCCCAAAAAAAAATATCGGCTACAATTTCAACCAAAATGTTCCAGTAAATTTCCATCAACTTTACAACATTCGATAACAACCCCATAAAACAACTTTAAAAACGGTTAACAAAATCATCTAGATAAAAATGTTACACTTTTATTGTCCCAAAGATATCATAAGTCAATTAGATAAATAGAACATTTGCCCATTTCATTTAGTACAATTTGTAGAGGAAAATGAAGATTTGATACATTCCAAGTTAAGTTCTTTACTGGTCACTAGTCACTAACATCTACGTTACCATTACACAAAATTGCCCACAAGAAATGTGACTTTTACCAAAATTTACGGTGTGGAATGATTTATTATATCTCTTTTTCTTACGTTTCTCTCACTATTTTATCATTTACTCCGAAATTCAAAACTAATTTTAAAAACATTTCTTCATTTTACGTAAGATGGGTTGGGATGCAGGTTTTTACTTTGATTCCGTCATAGGTAAATAGAAATAGATTAATAATATTTAATATTAGTAGTAAGGGAATCGTACTATGAAAGAAAGTTGTAATTTTTTGGTAGTGGATGGTCTCATTTTTAGAGTACAACATAACCCAATAAGGTGTTAATTGGTAGCGATGACAATTGAACTTTTCAGCCTAAAAAATATCCTCATATTCCTAATAAGTGTGACAAGATTTTTACCTCATTTCTCAAGTGAAAGTCGAAATAGTAAAGAGAAAGTGAAAAGAGTAGAAATTGGCAAGGGAATACTTTAAATACATCTTTTTGGCATAAAAGGTGAGAGAAAACGGTTATGCAATCCCATCAGTTGCACTATGACATTAAGTATTGCACAGTGGTAAACTAGAAACTAGCGCACAATTTGGAAATATGAACGTGACGACTAGAATATTATAGATACTCTTGCATCTTCCTAATCCATGGGTGGGATTTGTGCCACTCAGAATCAAAGGCTTTGGATAAAGAGTGATGAGCATCCACTCTGTCAAACTTGACATTTCTCTGTTCTCAAAAAAAAAACATTTTATTTATGCTTTTCCGGATTTTTTTTTATCATGCTTATCCAACCATGTGACATTCTACCAAAAGCACTCATTCATTTTGACATTTATCTCTGTATTTTTTTCTAATCAAGAAAAACAGGTTGGAAATGTATTATTTCTGCACATTGTTTCCTTAGAATAGAATTAATTTTTATCACATGAACAACCTAACATTATTCTCATTCTTGTAGCCTTCCTCATCCATTTCTAATCCAGTCAATACCACAGAATCCATTTGCATTCCGCAATTTCACACCAGCCCACACAAAAAAAAACTTTAATGTGATTCCATTTCCCTTCAATCCCAAACGGAGAATTAATATTCCACGTTTTCCTTTCGCTTCATAGTAATTCGTAGGTAAAAAGGTTAGATAAAAAACGTAGTCAAGTAGGAGGCGTCTAGCAAAATCATATTAAAAATATGTGCAAATTTAATTGTTTTTTGTGTTGACAAAAGTTTAACGCGAAATAGTGGCCGCAGCCAATAAAAGAAAAAACTTTTTACATTACGTCTCCCACAATCTATTAGGGAAGTAGTTAAAAATAATGTCATCAGATTTAATTTAGCAGAAGAGAAAGCAATTTTGCAAGTCCAACCCAAATATTAGTAGAAAGTTAAATTTTAGAAAGTTTTCCTCGTTAAAAGCATAGAAAATTAACAGCAATCCAATAAGATTGCTGTTTTCATATCTTCCAAAACCTCTAATGGTTCTACCACTGTGACAAGACTTTAATAAAGTAAATCCTTTGCCATAATGAAAATAACGGGATCGAGAGAGAGAACACGCTTGCCCCATAAAAATTAAAGCATTTTCTTTTATAAATTCACCTAAAATATGCAGAGGGTTGTCAGAGACACGAAAGTACTTCAGCCAGTCATGTTCTAATCCTCGGACAACTCTCTCAAACTGGACAATACAGGAAATCTCTCCAGTTTACTATTTTCATTTCATTTCTATCACATCAATACTATCCTACCGATAAGTAAAGAAAAAAAACTTTAAAATTCCTGAAAAGTAATAGAAGCTAAAGTTTTGAAAAGATCAAGTTGTGAGTTGCACAAACATCAAACAATTTTGGAGAGAAGCACACGCAAAATGATAATTTCCTATTTCCAACTCTCACTCGGAATCGGTCAGCTTATATTTTCCAAGAATTGCTTACTCCTCACACAAAATATTGGACGACAACATAAACAACATGGTCGGTCGGTCGTTCAGTCTGTGCACTAATATTTAAAAAAAAATTATTTAGTGTAGATTTTAAATGTAAATATTTTTCTCATGTTGATATGCTATATAAAAAAGAATGCACCCCGTTTCGTTTCCAATGTGAAAGTATTTGTGTCTCTGGACATTAAAAGTAAACCACACGGCTAAAATCTAGCCATTTCGAGTTACAATTTTATATGAAAGCGCATTGTGAGAATGACAAGTGGAACGTGCATTTTAAACCGCACAAAGCTCTGTTCGATAAATAAATGAATGCCGTATTGAAACGGTGAAAGTCAAACGCTCATGTTTATGATGCGATGAAGGCGCAAAAGGAATGACAGGCTTTCTAGTCCTTTCTAAAAGATCAATATGGCAGGGGTGTCGAATACGTCATCAAAACCTTTTAGAGTATTTACTTGAGAAAATAATAGATATTAGAATGCCCCAACCATCCTCCCACGCACCCCTGATACTTGAGAATGAATTGAAACTGATAAATAAATAGATTCAATACTTTCAATCAGCCCCACTTTTGTGCTTAATGAACAAGTAGGAGAATAAACGTCACATCGCATTTGCAGTGGACGTAGTAGACTGTGTAATTGATCCAGATATTTTTAACTAGTTTTCATCAAACACACACTTGATTATTTTTAGGTCAACATAACCGCTTCTATTTTAGCAAGATGAAATAGTCTTAATTATAATTACCTCCCAGCTTATACTCATTTGTCAATGTTGCCAGCCAATGACGAATGAGTGTAAGCTAATTGAAATGTCTCAACTGAAATGTAAAATTCTAGCGTATTTTTTTTACTTTACTTTAGGAGAGGATCCGACTGAATTTATAGCAGTCGATAGTCGCAAAATCAATTGTTGAGGTCTAAATATTTTAGACTTCTCTTAAATAGTTTACCTCATATTTCTAGAAAAACCTTGGAGAAAGCCATTTCTTTCTGGGTTTACAGACGTATCATTTGTCTAGCCCTACCCCAGATTNTATATTTCTAGAAAAACCTTGGAGAAAGCCATTTCTTTCTGGGTTTACAGACGTATCATTTGTCTAGCCCTACCCCAGATTTACCCTTACCCTCCTAGCTCAAAACCTGGTTGTTTATCATTATTAGATTTCATGCAAATGTAAATCTTACTCAAAGCATAAATTTTTCAAGATGAGACGTTCTCGTTTTTTTAGATGGAAGAAAATTGGATAAAAATGTACTTTTCTTCCATCTTTCCATGCAATGGAAAATATGAGAATGTAAGAGACGAACAAAGAATCAAATTAAAATTGAGCACTCCTTCCAACTCAAAAGGGTAATGTGGCGACCTTCACTGAATTCATTTCAATCTTTGATTAGGAAAAAAGGATAGATAGTTTCATTCAGATGACAATCAAATGATAGAATTCCAATTATTGTTTTCCTTTCCATTCCCGAAATCTCGTTTCGTATCGCCCCTGCCATCATCAGAAAAATAACTTGCAATCTCGGATCCCTTTCAGATGAAATGTAACTCGAGTCGACATACCAACAAAGTTTACTTTTACCCTCCCATATCTATTGTCAAAAATTACAAATGGCACTAAAAAATTAATGATAAATGTTAACAAATTTTAGACTCTCCGTTTAGTAATCATGAGCTCCACCAAAACTGGATGATTTAAAATATATTAAAGTTATACGTATTTAAAATATTGCTTTTCCTTTAGAGAAAGTTTAGGTGGTGGTGGTAAAGATAAGTCTAATATAAAAAAATTATGCTGAGCTCCACCAAAAACTGGATGATTTAAAATATATTAAAGTTATACGTATTTAAAATATTGCTTTTCCTTTAGAGAAAGTTTAGGTGGTGGTGGTAAAGATAAGTCTAATGTAAAAAATTATGCTGTTAGTATTTAAAAGATAATTTATGTAGCAAGGTACACTAAAAAAATCTTCCTGACGCAAAGTAGATTGATGAATGGAGACTAAATTTTACTACAAAAATTATTGGTGCGAGAGAGAAAAGAGTATTTTAAAAAGTTATTTGTGATGTTAAAGGTATGGATGGTTGTTAAGAAAATAGTTTATAGAAGAAAATGTTTAACACTTTACTATACATAAAGTATATATTATTGTATCCAAAATAGAGAAAAGAAATTACCTACTTATTTTCTATTCTGTATCCTACTTTCTCCTTATTAATATTATTGTATATTTTACATTCTACTAATTGGCTAATATCTGAATACATGTTTGAGTATTTGTTCAAGTGCATTCTGTACAAAGTTATTTCGGATTGTGATTCATTTATAGTTTTGCATAAAGGAATTAATAGATGCTTTATGAAACTGTAAGAATAGCTGCTGATTTTCCCTGGAAATATAGTAAAGGTAAGGGAGAAAATTACAAATGACTGCAATCATCTTCCAAGAATCATCTCAACAAGTCATTACTCATTTTTCGCTTACTTAAATTGCAAAAAGAGAAACTGGTTTGTCTCTTGGATCATTTCCATATTTTCCATATGACATTACTCGTTGGCTGGTAAAAGGAGAGTAGCTAATAGCCCCGTGTAGCATAAGATGATGGCTTTCTTCTCAAAGAAGCTAATGGAATCTTACATTTCCGCAAACATCTTTCGCAACATAATAGCCCCATAATAGGATGGAACGACGTCAGCATAAAATAATGGAAGAAAGATGGAAAAAAGGACAAAAGATGGAGAATTTTATAATAAGACGCGTAGGCGTTTGGGTTGGAAAAGTGCTCCCCAAAAAATAATACATGAATAATGGATTTGTAAAGAAAGCATGAAATAAAAAGGATACGTCTTCGGTCAGTTGTTAGGGTTTCAATAAACAAAATTTTATAATTGAAATAATGTACACAGACCAGGCCAACTTCCAAGTCAATTAATTGATATTGTTTGATTATAATTTCCAGGGTTTCTACGTCCACACACTCACATTTTACGCTATCCATAAAGCCAATGACAGTTTGACATTTCAATCCAAGTTATTCAGCTTTAGTAGTTTTCTTAAGAGAGAACGACAATAAAAGGAATTTTTTTTCTATGGCGTATTTGGAGAACGGAAATTGCGACCTTTTATTCCATTGCAATCATCCTGACAGTAATAGCGATAGCGGTTGCAATAGGCCACAGGCAAAAATCCATAAACTACAAAAACCCCATCACCCCAATCTCTTCCGAAAAAGAGAAAAAAAATTATCAATGGACCGTAACAAATAGTTGGCAGGGGGACCTGTGTCAAGTCAACCAGAAGGGGAACAACGTCATGTAAAAAACCTCAAGGATCTGACGTATCTACCTGCAATCCCTACTCAACCAAATGACAATAAAGACGCAACACTGAACATCTAAATTGCGCTTTAAATATTCCATTTCAAAGAAGAACAAGAGAGGTTGATACATTGGATACTCTGATCTTATAGCAAAATGTTAAATATTCTTTCTCCATTTTTTTCCCGAAAGCAAGTGAGGATTGAACGAGTTCAATCTTCAGAGGAAAACCATTGTCCTGTAAAGGTTCCCATGCGACAAAATTATGGTAGTCGGCTGGGTTGGGTGAGCTCAAATAAAAAAAGTAAATGCACTTACTCCCAAGCTACTTTAGTTCCCTACTACCTACCAACTTCACACGATATTCGCAAGCTGAAAACATTGAAGAGAATTTCTAGCTCTTTCCTCGCAGATTTTCACTTTTTACTTGAACCTTGTCATTGCATTTTGTATTTTCAACTTCCTTCAGGGAAACTTGTTTACGCTTAGTGGACTTGGCTCATACCCATTTTACTCTTTATTGCACACAATCGTTTTTGGAAGATGTGGATGCATTCATTGGAGAAATAGATCATCACAATTATGACTGGCATATCAAGACTATACATATTCCAGATTCAAGAATGCACCCTTCATCTGCATTTCTACTTATTACTTTAAATGAAGTCGTGGATCTGGACCGAGTCCAGAATTTCTAGAAGCTTGTGTAAAATTTTAAGCTAATCTCACTCCGAACAGGAACCACAATAGCAAAAGTTGGAACATATC
This sequence comes from Rambutsinella grinnellia, assembly GCA_027743725.1. Taxonomy (NCBI): domain Eukaryota; kingdom Metazoa; phylum Arthropoda; class Collembola; order Entomobryomorpha; family Entomobryidae; genus Rambutsinella; species Rambutsinella grinnellia. Next base: position 4,968 of record JAHZMU010001099.1, on the reverse strand, counting down.
ATATGACTCATTTCCAATGAAATTTCTGCCTCTATACCCCAAAAACCATCATAAGAAAGTAAAGTAAATAGTTCTCGATTACAAGTGGGGCGAAACGCAAAATATATAATCTCTTGATAGACTTATAAGCTATAGTAATTGTGGCGTAATGGACACCGTGTTCCGATGTTTTCATCAAGGGATCTCTGACTCATCAAAGCAGAAAAATGTTGATGTGCGTGGGAAGTTGAAGAAAGTTGATCTTTTACTTTCCGCGAAACCTAATTGCGCCGTTTCACATACTCCGCAGAGAAAAAAACCATACGATATTTTACAATTTTAAGGTGGGTGTTGGTCGTCATTTCCTTCCTGAACAATGTGGACGTGTTACACATGCGACATAAGACATAAATACGGAGCTACCTGCGTCCTTAAAGTATTTAAGTGATTTAGTTTAAACAGACGGGGCCCTTTTTTCTGGCGCACTTTCTCTTAGATGAGTTGATATTATTCTAAAAATTACCCATTTATTTTCATAAAATGATATGGCAATAAATTTTCCTTTCAGTCCTGAATAAACAGCTCTTTTTTTCGCACAGTGCCCGATAAAAAATTATTTTGTTACTATTTCTTGACTTCATAAACCCTTTACAGTGAGTGAAAGCTATTAGGAATAAAAAAAGGAAAGGAAAAGTAGTTTTCTAAGTGAGACCGTATGGATTTCAAGTCTCTCCGGGAACACACTCAACTACTCTCTCCAACCATTTAATTTCGAGGGTTGCACAAATTCTAGGGTGAAATGTGAGGTAATGCTTGGGTCTGTTGGGGAGTTGTGATATTGAAGATGAAAAATTGGTAAAGGACTAATGCATTTGATAACCTTTGGCTATTCTTTAAAGATGTGGACGTATGGCAATTGTAGGCTGGAGCATATAAATTATAAGCACTTGTAGCCACTATTGCTATAGCTAGCTTGACTTTTGATCCCAATTGTCTCGTTGGAATCGTAACGAAATCTAATACTTAATTTATCTGCTTGTCGTCACCAGACTTACCAGTGGAAAATTGATATTCTTCTTTCCATTTTAGAATAGAGACCAGCAGAGGATGAAATTGCACAAGAATGACTTCCCCTTTATTAATTTAACTCGCTAAATTAATTTCCACTGGATTTTCCCTGCCCCGAGGAAAAATGAGTCATATATGAGCTAATTAATTATACTAGTTTATTAGTAAGCACAAAATTAGGGAGTGAAATGCGGCAACTTCTCTAAGAACTAATAAACAAACATCCCATACAGGAAACAAATTAAATACTACTCACAGATAGTGACGGAAAGATTGTTTCAATTCCCGAAAAATATTTAAATTTTCAAGTCCAAATTAACTGCGAAACGTGACGCGAAACAAATCTAAAAATCTGTTAGGACCTTCCGTCAAGTTTTCCTCCATGTAGAAATCACAGCTTAATCTATAAACCTCTCTTGATTATACTCAAATGCACAATTTGGTGTAAGAATATTAAACGAATTTCACCCTAAGGAAAAAAATCATGCTACAAAATGCAACTGTAGAATGCCATGAAAGAGGAGAAAGTCAAGAGAGACATGTAATATAGCCGATTCTTAATTGAAATAAAACACCAAACCAGCTACGAAAGTATTAGGGGAGGAAAGTTGCATAGTAAAACTTTCATAGGCAAATAAGAACGTAGCCAGATATACCATAGTCACCAAAATGCTACATAACTTTTAAACTTCTTACGATTGACTTGAAGAAACCGCTTGGATTATAACCGTTATATGATACTTTCGATGGAATTTCATTGAGGCAGTCTTCGGGAGAGAAAAGTGATATTCTTCAGTTCATTTGTTTAAGTATGAAATGTATAGAATTGTTCAGATTAGTAAACTATCAACGATAATAGTAGGAAATGAGCAAACCAGAATTTACGGTGGAAATGACATTGAAAAGAGAAATGTCAAATAGGTGATTCCAACCTGAGAAGAAGGCAGTGGCATTATTCATTTTCCTTTTCTTTACCAATGAAATGTTTCTCTTTTTAGACTGTCATATTATTTGCTCTGAGGAAAGTAATTTGAAAAGAAGGGCAAGAGTCGCAAGATGGGAAGGGGAAGAACAAGTGTAGAATTCCACTTTGGAGAAAATTGCAAAGTGCTGAGCCCTTTACGAGAGGAGCGGTGCAAATAGGTTACTTTGACAGTACAGTACTTTACAGGAGGAGACATTGAGCTCGAGTACTTGTGGGCCCGATAACACTTTTCGGCTTAGAATACCACGCATTTTTCCATGCTCAAGTACACTTGAAAATGTGATTTGCATATTGATGTAGTCGTCAAGTAGATTGGTGGGGAAGTGGGAGAAATAAGTTATATCCGAATGGAATAATTATGAAGATGAAATGATGAAATTGTAAAGTCAATTGCTCTTTAGTTTGAACTCAAGTTGTGGCAAAATAAAATTTGAGTTTTTCAATTACGACGTTTGCAATAACTTGATATAGGCCGGATATTATAAGCTGAACACTCATTGGGGGTGAGAACAAGCGTAGAGCGAGTAGGCGTGTAAGGAGTAAACAGGAAAGTAAGAGGCTAAGCATAAGCCAAAAATATATGTTCTAATTTGACAAACCGTAAATGATTAAATTTATCCACGCCAGCTACCATTAATTTTCACCAGAGAATAGGTCATTGGCAAACATTATTAGAAAATGGTTAAACGTAAATTACAATTCTTGAGCCTAAACGAAAGCAATCGCAGAACAGTCGCATGATCCTTTAAAATCTTTAAGGCGACACTTCTTGGAAGTCTTTGCTCCAAGGCCCCAATTTCGTGATAAAATGTGACGCAGGAGCATCCGTGGGGGAATGATGACCTGCGGAAAGTCTTAACCCGATAATGCCCTTATTATATAATAGCTAGGAGTTGCTTCCGAAGGTCAATGAAAACAAATCAAACCCGGGTTTGAATAGACCTATGCTTAAAGCCCACGCATCCTGCTAACTCCGCTTGGTTAATAAACTCATAATTTACGTAATCTACTAATTAACAATCTAAATCTGCTATTGGCACAAGTGAATTCCTTAACCTTGAAAAAAACTTGTAATTACTTGGGATAACTATCCCACGCTATAAAGATGAGAGATTAGCCATTCCTTGCAGCCACTTCGCAGTCAACACTTCCCTAATGCTTTACATTTGTATAAAAATCATTATGAAAATAAGCAGCAGCAGAGTCTTAAATGAATTTAAATTAAGCATTATTCACACTTCAACCCTCTGCTAACTCGAGTGATTAATTTTAAGAATGCTTAACAGCTGCATTCATTCAGCTTAGGCGTGCTCATCCAACCACATTTTTAATTCTTCTCTCTCCCAACCAGAAGGAAGACTAAGCAGGAAATATTTTTTCTCTCTTTCTCATTCCTATTCCGTTTTCGATTCGATCTGCATCATCTCCACCTTTGCATAAAAAAATATACAAGGTAATAACGACACGCCAACGCCACTACCATAAAAAGATTTAAACTCATCATATTTATACCTTCAACTCAGTTTACGCAGTTATTAGAAGAATGAATAGATTCCTTTTAATTTAAAAAAAATCCAAGCACTTTACCAAACCATATCCCAGTTTTGATCACCTTGAACTATTATGTTTCAAGCTCTGCAATTCCATGCATAACATTTCGCATCGTGCGGATACAACTTGCAGAATACTTGAACAAAGTATTGTTCCATTCTTCCATTGTTCACCGCTTCATGCACTTATGCCCATATCAACTATGCTTATCATCTCGTACGAGGATACACCTTAATCTCTAAGGCAGGATTTAACTCCATTCGCATACCATCCTCCACCTTTTACTATTATATGACTCGACAATTACCATTTCATTCAGCAATAAACCTTTCCTCTTCTGTTTGAATTTTTGTTACATTTTACACAATTCTTCATAATCCTAAACATCCCAATAACCATTTTTTTATTACAATTATTATTTGCCATTATTAGACAGAAAAAATGTTGACTTAAGCTCCATTTTTTCTAAATCATTATGTTGTAAAACTCTTCAAATTCATCATCATCACTTGTCCACTTCCGCTGTTGCGCTGACATGTTCAAAGTATCTCTTTTCCTCGTATTGCTCGCACACACATTTCCATTTCACTCTCTTTGTGTGTGTCGGTTGTTATGTTGCCTGGTTGACTATGAACATCATCGTAACGATTTTCATATTGTTTGCCATATCATTACCTGCATGCAACTCTAATATTAAGTAACTCTTGTAAAAAACATGCATCATCGTCATATATAAAATGTGTTTTTTAATATCTCCTTCGCCACTTGCCATTCCGCTAACAATATGACTACTGATATTATACTGATGACTGTTAGTTGTTGTAGAGAGAGAGAAATGAATGCAGTTTTTTCAGGCTCTATAACGCTGCTGCGTAACATTGTTGCTCGTTTCAGTCCTTGTATCATCGCATGACCAGTGCTTAATAAAATGTTTAGTATTTGCAAGGAGAAAAATATGTACAAGGTGTATATCCTCTTGATTGACTATAAACAAACAGAATTTACCTGTTCAGGTAATAATAGGTGAGCACTGAGCGAGGAGAGGATCGTCATTTTTCCCCTTTTATTCCATCTATGACCACGTACGTGTACGATCAGTGTAAAGTCGACATAACGACCAAGACGTATCTATGCTAACAATTGTTACAAGTGGAGCGAACCCGAATAGGGAGAGGTAAAGGCCCTGTCTGATTGAATGAGGATTAGGAATTCATTTTTATAACCCTTTTCCTCTACCAATACATCTCAGAGGTACTCTTGTCAAGCCGTAAATCTGCGTAGAGACTAATTTGCCAAGTGTCACATGAGTAAAGGAAGAAAAGGCTCTAAGGACAAGGCTATTATGCTATAAAGCAGGTGAAAGTTCAGAGGTTAATATAAAAAAG
>JAHZMU010001098.1:0-22177 GCA_027743725.1 Rambutsinella grinnellia | reverse complement strand
CCGCAACTTCCAAACAACTGCTTACAGCACTACTTTGGCACATCTCTGTTAAACTTGGTCTATTTTTACATACAGGAAATGGACAAGACAAGCTTTCTACACTCTTTCGGTTTTATCACTGCCTATGACATTGGCTTACAGTAAACAAAGAGGAGCTCACCAACTCCTCCAACCTATTCCGACGCTACCTCAAGATTACACTTTTCTTTAAGATGCTCTCGTGACTAGCCACAAGTTACACTTACATCAAAATGCTTTCAGAGAATCAACTCCCAAAATTGTTTCCAAACAGCAGAGTTCATTCTAGCTGTTGCGTGCTTGGAGGAATGTTCGTTGAATACAACATTTTTTATTTACGTTACATCCGGTCTTTCGCTGATGGCAATCCACTTCTACAAAAACATTTCCATACGCATTCATATTAGAGAGGAAAAGTCACCTTTCATTTCAATATTATTTTTCTCTTGCTAATTTGTGTATAGTTATGATGAGTCCATCATGCATTTCGGCAATTGAGGGTTTGGGTGGACACGAATAACACAAAGTCAAATCCAACTCATATCACACGCACATTCTGATTGGAATTAATTTTGGGGTTTCCATATTCCCTTCTAAATATTCCATGAACATGCGAGGGCCAGGGCGAGTTTGGGATGTTATTGTGCGAGGAATAATAACCTTTATAACATGAGTTTTTTGCTCGATAGCACTAAACTTATTAAGTTTAATAAGAGTGTCCAGAAAGAAGTTTACCAAATATTTTCTCTCGTGCTTTTATACATCGGCTTGTTTAGTAGCTCTGGACTCCAGAGTCTGGAGAAAAATTGTACTAACAACTAAAGAACATTTCCACTATGGGAGTTGATGATTCATACAACAGTAGATTTAGAAGAGGATGGAAGAATGAGCTCTTTCTGGAAACCACACCACTTGTTCAACTTGTTGCTCTTATCTCCTCCTACACAAATCAGTTTTAACCATAAAGACTTTCATATCAAAATCATTTCCTTCAGCTTCACTAGGTTTCTCCTGGAGCGACAGATAACCGAACACCGAATCGAACTGAACCTTATTAACTATTTATTATTTATTTTATTAGACTAATTTTTATCACTATCAGCAGGGTGTGTTTTTTACTCGTGGAATGTGGAATATCACAATTCAGCTCATCTGACAGAGCTCTCCATGTTCTGCACCCCTGCTATTTGTTGGGTGTCAGCAAAAAAGAAACTGAGGTCTGAAATATTCATCTCAATCATAATCACAATTCAGCATAATGTTAAAACAAATATGCACGAGGGCAAGTGAGAATTTCTATCATTCATAGGATAACTTGTAGCTTCATATCGGCAACTTGGTGCTATGTAAATTTACAAGGTAGAATAGAGTCTTTGTTGTAAATTAAACAAAGAGTAGCAGCAGCAGCAGTGCCACCACGTGTGTGTGTGATCTCCACTTTGTTCCAGGTACAATAGTAGAAACAAACGCAAGACAGCGCGAGCGTCTTCGCTTCTTTTCATCCATTTCGTGTTGCTCATGTATCAAATAAGAGCAATAGGACGATTCAATTTGGACTTGGAGCTATGTATTTAAATTTGATTTTATAACAGTAGATTTGATGACTTTTTTTTGGAAGATTAGAAAGATTATGCAAAATTATTAGAATACCCCCAAAAAATTTAGTGGATGACTCCGGATACTCCAGAGAGAAGAACTGGGTAACTGGGAAGCGATAAATTTATTTCGGAGCATTCTGAGACATGAGACAAAAGATGACGCTTATACAATGTGTAAACTGCTTTTTTATTGAGCCAAACTGGAATACATAACGAGCTACAATTGGATAAGCTTACTTTACAGATTTCGACTTCTCGTTTAGCCATAATTAAACCTGAATAATCATACAATTTATTTTAAATAAGCTGTTTCAGTATACATAGTTTACGGTCGCACTTTGCTCTCATTCATACAAAATAAATATTTACACTCATCACACATTCCATCTCCATTTCAAATATTAAGGAATACAAAAGTCTTAAAATATTTCGTATATCATTCTAGCATCCAATTAATAAATTAAAATTCATTCTATACAATTTTCGTTCACGAAGTTGTCTGCACAATTGTTCCACCCGAGCTATTGTTTGAATGGCCGTTTGTAAATGAAGACGCTGCTGAGCTCACAACGGGAGGGGAAATTGTTGGAGGGAGGGCGGGAGACGCTTGCTGAACAGCGACATTACACTGTTGGAGATATAGATAATAATTATAATTTTGAGCGGCCACGGACGCTGGATCTCCTATGGACATCTGGAATTGAGGAAGATAAAATTAATTATTACTTTTTTCAGTTCCAGTAGCTTTTACATTAAAAACCCACTCTTTTCCACTGACCCAAGATTACAATTTTTATTTTAAATCAACAACTCAACAAGCTTGTAATGAGTATGTCATTTTTTACTTAAAAACAAGTGACCTCTTCTAACCCCGCACACCATCATGAACGAAAGAGTTCATTCAAAATGGGCTAGTTACTTTTAAATGATTCGTTTCAAGTAAATAAGAAGTAATAGTCCAGACCAATTGAAATCAACCGTATCGGAATGTTATGGAATGATGATTTGCCATTCATACTCTCGAGTTGAAATGCAGCATGCAAAATTATCGACTTTATAAAAATTGATGGAATCATGTCAACCAAAAGTCATCATAAGTAAACCCCGTTGATTGCCTCAGAAAAATTACCTGATGAGGATGATGTGCAGTGCCTAAAGGTTGGGATGGTCTGAATGCCATGTTAGTAGCTGATGACAGATCAGGAGTTTGTGCAGCAGCCCAACCGTTACTTCTCATTACGTGTAAGCAAGATGATGGGTTTGTTCCGAGAGAAAGTCCTGTCGGGGCACAACCTCCACCTCCCCCTAGTTTAGATGCCATTGAGACCATTGAAGCCATAGGGCTGGTGTTGGGGGATGAGGAGTTGATCATATTACCTCCCTTGATGGTTAAAAAGCGAAATTATTTTATAATTCATTTTGCGGATTTATAAAGGAAATAGTAAAATATTTTAAGCTTTTTACCTGGCTAACCTGATGATGGTGATGAGCTCCATATGAAGAATATGGTGGATATATCGAATTATAAAGGGGGTTTGACGCTGCCACAGCAGCGACAACGGCAGCCGCTGCCGCTGCATGGTGATGATGATGATGGTGGTGGTGATGGTGAGGATGATGCGGATGTTTTGTATCATAAAGATGTGGTGCAGACGCAGTAGCTCCAACAACAGGATGGGTTGTGGAGGATACGGGTGAATTCTGTTGGCTTACTCCATTCCCATGATGATGATGGGAAGAGGGAGGAGATCCGTGGTTGCTACTTCCATGATGCGAGCTCCCACCAGAAGGGTGATGGTGGTGATGATGATGGTTCCCCAGGTGGGTTGCAAGTCCACCTATTTTATTCCTCAAAATTCGAGAAATTGAGGAAACTGAAGGGACATTATACTTGTCACAGACACCATCCGCCAATAGTCTGTCTCGAATTTCCCAGGCGAAAATGCCTGGATCCTTTTGCTTTAGATCTTTTATATAGCTCACTACTTTGGGGGTGGTCACACGAGGTTTGCTACCTCCAATCGCTCCAGGTAGAATAGAGCCAGTTTCATGATACCTGAAACGAGTGTTAAAAAGACTATAAAGGATCGTCCTTTTTTTAAAATGGGATTACAGGTAAAATGGCTTTTACCTTGCTAGGATTTTAGATACGCATCCATGAGAAACACGAAGCTGACGAGAGATATCACAGGGTCTTATTCCCAACTGGGCTAGCTCAACAATCCGCATCCGGATTTGGTTTGGAAGGGGTCGTCCATTCACAAAGACTCCGCCTAGTTGATTTACCTCACCATATTGTTGTAGCTGAGGATCTACAAAGAAAGAAGAAATGCTTTTTTAATACTTTTTCCCCTTTTCTTTCTGTTAAGCTGCCGGCATGAGTAAAACTCTATCCCGACGAGTCAGTCAAGGTTCATCTACAAAAATAATGACGTTTCAATTTCCATTCTTTACATCTCCACTTTCTTCTCTCATGTGGAGTCTATTTCATTTCGTTTTTTAATGGGATCGTTTGTCCTCCTTTCGGCTCCTTTTTAGGATACATTTCTTATGTAACATCCAACATTACCGCATCCCTTAAAAATTTCAAACTTTTTCATGTGAACTGTAAACCTCCAAAGGAAAGGAACTGTTTGAGCATTAAAGGTATCAGCATACTGTTTTCATAATTTTAATGGAGCCATACATAGATTTTACTATCAGCTTATGGTTTACAGACATAGTTTGAAGCTAAAAATATTCTACTATCATCCAGCAATGCATCATTCATCAATAAATTTTCCCTGTTCAATTTAGTTTTAATTATGTGCGATCGGAACATTGATTTATTTTATTCAGAACATTTCTTTCTGATTTTGGTTGAAAAAGAGAAAAAGCATTTCCTCTCGTGAAATATTTACAAATCGACCTCTCTGTTTCATATTCCTTCTTGTTGAAAAGACAGGACAGTTGACAGGAGGAATGCGTTCGTCATCAAAACTTGTATCACTTCAAAATTGAACGACACTGAAAGGGGTAAAGTCGCCCAAGGACTTTGCATATATCGTGTGGGATACACAGTAAAACATTATGGACTTGTTTCTCTTTTGAACATTCTAAATTTTTTAAATGCAACCTTCCCTTGACATAAACTAGTGTTTCCTCTAGACACGAGGGGATTATCTCTTCTGTTGATGAGCAAGATGATGGGTTGATGACGTTCCGTTTTTAAGAAACAATGTAATATGATATGTAAACATGTTGTAAAAGTGGAGAGGAAATCGTGTTCCATGTTCACTTGAAGAATTGGGATCAACCTCCCATCATCATCTTGAACGTCTGGGTGCTTCGGTTTGAAAGTCGACTGCACACCAGTGAGTTAATTGACAGCAGGAAAAGTCTGTAACTATCATCATTCATCACACATATAGAATTTCTTCCTCTTTTGGTATGCATTTCAAAGGGATATCGGATTGTCTTGTCTTGACATAAAAATAACATTTTATAAAACTAATGAATCAATTACTTTCCCAGTCGATTATCTCATTCTAATAATTATTCATTGTTCATTGGAGCTGTAGAAAAATGTAATGAAGACAATTTCTGTAATAATTTCAGTCGTTTTATTTGACGTACAAAAAAATTGTCTCCTTCCCCTAACATTTTGGTTTTGTGACCAAACGCTGCTTCCAAAACTAGCTTTTTTAAAAGGAAATCTCTCCGTTTTATTACCTTCAATAGGCAATTAAAGGAGACAGCTTATGGGAATCTATGTAGCAAATTTGTGGGGATGGAAGACCATTTTCCTCTCTCTTCTTCACATAAGAAAGGAATAAATAACGTCCCAACAAGTTAAGAAGTTGCTTGTCTATTTCCAAACGCTAAATTTTTCCTTATAAGAAATGGATAATATTGACGTATATAAGCTAGTGATAAATTAATGGTGGAGAAGAGAAGATAGGGAGTTTGAAGAAGCGAAAAATATTTTAAGAATGAGAGCCTTTTATAAAAGTAGCAAGATGCTTAATGAGAGCGACATTGGTCTCTGGGGACATGCCCTTTTGACATGGTGAGTTACGACTTTCAAACTATTTTCAAAGTCGTATTTATATCGATGCTCTCCCGCATATTACCTTACGTAACCACAATATTCGTTTTCTTAAAGATAAAGCTCAAAATATAAAACTTCCAGCTTTGGAGCTCGTTCCGGGCAGATGGAACTCGTTAAGCCGCAACGCTCAGCTTTCAGGTAATATTATGCCCGATGGAAGAAATGAATTCACTCCACCTCCATCTTCCTCCTCATCTGTCTAAAGCTTGGCTGAATTTCCAAAGAGCAAATTTTTTTCAGAAGAATTTTCCCTTAAAAGCCATTAATATTATTTTAAAAGGACCAGTCACTCCTTGTTCCAATGTCCACTTTTCTTCCTTAAAGATGCGTAGGCGAAGGAGACTCGTATAAAATTCTGGGAAAACAAGAACGAGTTATATGCACCAAATATCTCATTATTCAACTCAGCTGGACCCTTTGAACCGTTTCAGATGGAAAAGGGATCACAGATGACCACAAGGCAAATGTGGCGTGCCGTAAATTGCACAATCTCATCTTACTTAAAATCTTACAATCTTTATCCCTGCTTAAAATAACGTCAGCCTATTTGTGTCCATTTTTTTTGAGGAAATCACCCTTTATTTATGAGTTTGTTTGAGTTGGGCTCATTAGGAATTAAAATGTAACTCATTTAAGCAGGAACAGAAAAATACTGAGATTGGAATATTTCAGCTTTCTCTTTCTCGTCTCCGCCTACTTCTCTTTTCCCACAATTTCGTTTATTCATACTAATTTTCCTGACTGTTGAAATCTACTGAAACTTTAAGAAACTTCAATTCCAAATTATTTTACGATAATCTTAACAAAACAAGTGATTATTCATAAGGGGCACTATGAGATCTTAAATTTCTTCACATATTCCCAAATTATAAATAAAATGGGTCAGTGAAAATTATGATTTGCTCATTCATTTTGTCTGATTAAAATTATTGGAAAGGTTAGTGACCCTAGATGGAACTGTTTTCTTCCACTTATTCTACCGTAAAACAAGTTCCTACAACCCACGACCAACATCAATTTCCGGTATCGTTGACTTAGTACAAAGAAAAATGAAAAATAACAAATTATCCCTCGCCTCAAATGTAAACAAGTCATCATAATCATCTACCGCTATTCTCTTTTGAAAATAACTTGCTATCAGAATTTCTTTCCAGACCGAGAAGATAATTAGCAAATTATTGAGTATCTTATTCACTAATGATTCGCTACAGTCCACTGCTCCCCATTCGCATTAATTTCAAATGGGATAAAATTGAATGGTTGATCCAAACAAACATTTTGATTTCCAAACCATTTCATCCATTCAAAGAATTTTCTTAAGCGTACCAAATTAAATTATCGAAAAAAATAATGTTTTTCCCTCTCACATATTATTTCGTCTGCTTCGTTTTTAGCTGTAAAAGCCTCAAGATTGCATTCTCGATCATAATTTTCCGAGAAAAAAAGAGTAGTTTTACATACGTATTTATTTTACACGAAGGATTTGAATGCATTTGAGTATCATCTTGTCTCTTTTAGTCTTGTCATCAATATGCGACTATTTTGAATGGATCATGAAATGGTATTCAAGTGTGATGAACCGTTACGATTCTTGGCGTTTGATTAGCAATCTATGGAAATGTAAAAGATCCACCCAGTAAAGAAAAACCTCGTCATTAATAGTCCATATAGAAAAGCTGAAGTGAAAAGAAGATTTTTCTTTGCATCTTTTCATGCATTATCTGTGCTTTTCCTACTTGTTGCATTTTAAAATCAGTTGATGGTTGATAGTGGATTTTATTGCGAAAGGGAAACAATAACGCTACTGTTTCAGTAGCAATGGTTAAGGTTCGGCTGTAATAATGAGGTAGGTTTGAAAATAAATTATCATGTGGACGTTTTTGACGGATAAAAAATGCTACTGTAGGCCAGACAAGAAAACAGAGAAAAAACTTTTTGGAGCATTAGTATTAATTGTCGACTTTTTCTTAAGAACGAGGATAATCTTAAGGTGGTTTCTGCTTGCCCCGAAAGTAATTTATTTCTTTGGTCTGTACTTGCTACAAGTCCATTCCTTTGTGACTTTGATGAAATAGTGAGAATTTAGTTTTAAATGATTTAAAAGAGTTTGCCAGTTTGAAAAGACTTTTGTAAATGCTAATTAACAGACTGATTATAAGTAAAAGCTTACCCATTTTATAATACTGGATGTTCAGATCAAATAAAGAGTAATTGCTTCAAATGTTATCTTGTTTTCGTTGCACAAACACACACATTAAAATTTAAAAATCCATCTTGAATAATCGTCACTGTATATCTGATCAGCATAATGTTTAAATTAACACGTCCGATTTTCTTAGAAATTAAAACAGTAGTTCTCTAAATCAAGCTGGTTTCCATCCGTTAACACAAACTAATTGGCTAGAATTAGCTATAAATTTTCGGTTATCAGTTTTCAGTTTTTTATCTGCTTATTTATGATTAAAAACCGCCAAAAGAGTTCTACCTCTTGCTAATATTTATTGTTGTGATTTCACACTCTCCCGAGAATGATCCTTGCAGAACGGAAAATAAAGAATGAATCACTTCTCTCCTCTTTGACACTTTACCCCTCCACTAGGCATCTCCCTTATCATCGCCTCCTTTTTATCTTCCCTTTGCCAACTTTAAACCAGTCCATTTAATTTTCCATCACTAATTTTTTTCTTATCCCCATTTCCAACGGAATTTGAAAATTATTTTTGCACAAAAGATATAAAATTCTTTTAAAAAAAAAATCACTCCAACTTTAAGTCAATTGCACATGTAATAAAGTTGTTTTAAAGGCGAGATCTCGTGTTCAATTGGCAAATTTAATTTCACGACTAGACTGCACTTAATGAGGTGGATTATGTCAGAGGATAAGGCTGGATGGACGTCTTGGGAGAAATGAGAAGCGATAGTGAGCCGCAGTAAGAGATCATGAAGGAAGAAAAATCCTTTCTGATATGAACATCAAATTGTGCCTTCTTTTACTTTCCGCTCCTCCTATAACTTCTCTCTCTTCCTTGTCAGATTTACAACGTGGGCTCTATCATATACACTCCATGTAGATTTAAAAAAGTATGACAAGTACGGATACAACTTCATATAAAATGAAATAATGCTCGTGTTTACCACATTTTAACTTTGGAATTACCTATTCTCCTGATTTATATATGGCATAATACACAATCATAACAAATAGCTTGGAAAGAGCTTGCAGAGGAAAAGCGAAGAAAGTCCTCTCATTTTAAAATCCTCTCCGATATGCTTGTACAGTTTTCATGTAAAACTGATGAGATTCAACATGTGTAAACCATAAAACACTTTAAAGTTTTGCTTATGCTGCAATGAGAACAACATCAGCAGAACGGAGAAGAAAAACGGAAGGAAGACAGAAAGCAGAAGATTTTTTTGTGGGAGAGATGCACAGTTTTTCCACTTCCATCAACTTCCATGTACCATAATAGCGTAAACCGCATCATTACTCGTTTTGCTTTCTGATCTTTCCTTACCCCGATGTAGGAAAGATTGAAGGATGGAGTGATTTCAGATATTTTTACAAGAACAAGGCAGATTGGAAAGGGAAGGGAGAACAGTGTTTGTTCCTCCTTCGTCTCCACCCGAATTGATCTTGTAAATGTAGGATGGAAATAAATCGTCAAGAGTGGGGAATCGGAGAATCGGAACAGAAACCAAAAGATGTGTTTGATTTTGCATAAATATTTTAAATTATTGTCAATTCGCACTTCGCTAAATTGTAATTTTAACATTCATTATTATTGAAATTGAAGTATGTTTAGTTGCAAGTAATCATGAACGCAAATCATTCTAAGAACTCTAAACCTACCATAATGGGAAATCTATATCTATCCCATCTATCACACATTTTTTGACGGGAAAGCAACTATTATGACGTCAAAATTTGAACCAGCAACCCAATTAAAAAATCTATTAATTTCTCCCATCAATCCCATTCGTAATTAAAAATTCCAAATCAAATTAACTGATATATTGCATCCTACATAAAATGCAAACAACCCAAATAAAAATTGCACACGTGTTCCTGAAAAGGTGTAAATTGTAATGATGCATGTAGACGTAAATGGTCTATACCTAGTTCCACAATTACACTTTAATTTACACACTAGTTCTCATCATCATCTTCATACACTTTTCACATCTTCATCACATTAGATGCTTTCTCAACACGTTCTGTTCTGCTTCGCATTTATTACTCGATATTTGAAGCCTAATCCAATAATATTTTATGATGATATACCTCTTATTTTTTACTATGATATTTTAATGATTATTTCTTTTAAAAATTAATGCAAGAACAGCACCACATACCTATAACATAGAAGTGTTCGAACTCTTAAAGCAAAAATTGTGAAGTTTTTAGGGAGAGAGAACAAGACCCAAGATCCAATTTCATATTCACATTTCGAAAAGCGTTAAAAACGTATAAAGTGCAGTGCTAGCACAAACATTATGAAAAGGTGCGGAGTGAATGGATCCTCCTCCATCGGAAATTTTAATATCTCCAGTAGCCAAAAGAGACATAAAAAAGCGAGGAAAATGGAGTTATAGTCATGTCATGCTTACTTTTCTGCTTTACTGCTGCATTGCCTTTTTCTCCCAACTTTACGATGCATGCTTTTCGCTTCTCTTTCTGCTTATTTACTCGTTTAAAAAAAGCTAGCCGAGATTTGTTTTATCCCTTCTTCATTTCAACAAAGAGGATCTGACGAAGCCAGTTTGCTGCTGCTTGAAAGGAACCAAACCCTCCACAAGCTCATCTCTAAACTCTCGCTTCACAGTCTCCGCCTTCCCTCACGTACTTTTTTACTCTCGAATTTTCCCCATCACATGAAGAAATGGCTTGTGTCTTTACATATTTTTTACTTGTTGCTTTTCCCATCTGCATGTGCTTCTTTCCAATGAAGTCTGTCTTTCAGATCCGACTCTCAGATCGCCCTTATACTCTCCAGTACGATGTTAGGAAATATATGCATTCATTTCCATCAGTTTTTTAAATTCGGATATTTTTCTCTCAAATAAATAGGGAGTTTTCAGTCGAGACACTTTGAAAAATTTATTCTTTATTTAATCACAAGGAACAATTTTTCTTTCTGCCTCTTTTCCTCTCCTGATTTGAGAAGCTAACGTGGGCGCACCATTCCCCCTTCCCAAAAGGAGACAAGGAAAAATCTCTGTATCTTTTACAAATAATCAGCTTTAATTCATTTTAATCCTGAGGATGATCAAGATCGGTGCGCCCTTCTAAACATATTTTCCTCGCTTATCTTTCCACCTATGTAAATAAGCATATGTTTTTCTCTCAAGATGATGTCAGAGAGACGCACTTATCATCCCTGGCAATCATACAGACCATTATACGCCAAACAGCCAGGGTGCACATACCGTTTTATAATGGCTCGACTAATCTTCATCAGTCGGGAAAAGTCTTTGCATGCATCACACACCACAAAGTACGACAACCACAACGCAAAATCATATAACAAACTCGGGAGACTTGACAAACCGCCACTGCCACTAGAGTACCACCGTGACGCAAACTTAAGAAAAGTATTTTCGCGTTTAAAGATCTCATCTCTTATTACTGGAGATAACAGACGACACATCAGAGTCGACTTGCCATATCATTATTTCTCATTAATTTCCGATCCTGACCTTATGTCGGCTTTGAATTTCAAGAAATAAATTGTTCCATTCGAATCACTTCTTTCTTTCTTAACATGGCTTCTGACCTTCCTCTACCATGATGGAACATATCGTCTATGTAATTTAAATCGGTATTTTGAAATGTCTAAAAAATGTTAAACATTTTCTATTTTCTTGTTATCAAGAAATGTCCGTTCTGCCTTGACTCCTACCTTGTAGCTCATATCACTTAACAAAACTGTCATTTAGTAGAAGCCGCACAAGCGCAAAAAGAAGCTTTATGAAATATTTCTTTGTTTTAAAATTTCTAGCTTTTTCTTGCATCCGAAATGATTAGATCGGAGGATGAATGAGTGACAAGAGAAGGGAGACGATGCAAGAAATGAGAATAAATATCGGTCCGAAGAGTGGCAATGATTTTCTAGGAATTTTATCTCGCTATATTTTTTTAAAACAAATACATGGCATGTTCCATAACTATTTTAAGGAGAAAAGAAAGAGCCTCCACCTCCTTCTAAAGTTACTTCCAGCTAACAACCCTGTTTTCATTTGAGGAAATTTGAGACAAGCTGATCGGAGAAGAGAGGATTATGCTGTTGTTTTACCACGAACTAACAATATCCTTATGAGCCCGTGGAGAGCTTTCCCTTTCTCTGGACTAGACTGAAGTCTGGTGCGCTGCGCGACATCACACACCCACTCATTCGTAGTAAAGCTTGTGGTGTACATAACAAAACGTGCCGGCCCCTTTTTAAAGTACCCTGAAAATCACCTTCTTTCATAACTGGTCATAAGTCCAATAGAAAAACGAAACACTGTCCTTTTCCAAAAATTTGTACAAAGTTATGCGATACTCGATTTTCTACAGAACAGTCTTTTCTCCTTTGGGTGTTCTACCCATTCTCTTCCCATTTAAAAACGAATGTGATTCTAAGCTAATCCTTAAATTGCACAAGATTTTAATGAACCGAGAGGGACCTCACACATTCTATTCTTAGAATGCGTACAAAACTGTATTGTTTCAGTTTTCAGTGTAAATGTCAAGATTTGGTTTGAGATATTCAAAACAAAAAGAGAAGTTGTTACTTCACTTTACCTCTTAATTGGGGCATGATGAACACAGTCATCATTAGATCCTGAAAGAGCGAGTAAACCTGGGAATGAGACATGAACAGATTAAGTTTTTTACAAACTGTCATTCATCTTCATTGTCACTGTTTCGTCATCATCAGATAAGGATATAGACTGAAGGATGTTGTCCTTTGGTCCTGCCTGTCACTTTCGAAGAAAGCTACAAAAAGGCAGTAAAAGTTAATGAGTAATCAGATATTTTTCTTGCTTGGGAGTCCACTTCATTAAAGCATAAAAGGAGATCGCAATCAGTCGGGAGAACAATAATAGCTTTGTCTCGAAAATTTTCGGGCTTTTCCCATAAATTTTACTCCCGTATAGGATATGAAACTTCAAAAATTACTTTACAAGCTACCCATAAAATTCGACCAAATCGAGTCAATAAAATCATCCCTCGATAAAATTCTAAAAGAATACAAATTATTGATACAAATTCGAACAAAAATCTGTCGTTTACTTTGAAAAATCAAAATTTTCATAGCTCGTGGTTTGTGGTCGGGAAAACTATAGCTGGTGTCGGTTTCCCCTTCATCTCAAATTCTCAGAAAGGTCTGCTTTGCCTTTCTACCAGATCGGATTTCAGAGCTGGCTTACATAACTTGCCGAAACGGTATTAAGATATTTGTCTAGTCCAAATATTGCTTCGTTCGAGTGATCCTTTGCCCTTCTTGGGAAACCAACAAGAGACTACTATGTGCAATATGACTTGATTTTTTATGAAACTCCCTTCGCTGCACAATCATTAAAAAAGCATTTCATAAAATCCGATGTATTTTTAAGTTTTTCTTACATTTAATTATCCTCCATGCATAAATAAATGGTAACAAGTACATTCAAAGCAAACTAGACGGGTGGTAACTTTGGTGGGAAGTAATAAAAGTATCTTTTTACAAAAGCAAATAAAAAGTCTCACGTATTCGACCCACAAACAGCCACCATCGTCACCGACATTTCAATACCAATAAAATGAAAAAGCCACCCTCAAGAAGTGAATAACTTGAGCTTACAAAGAACCATAATTTCAATCTCGATTCTCCTCGTCAAGTCAAGCGTTTCCACTTCCAAGCTTCATTATTTATGAAAGCGGAATACCGCACGTATCGCTCAAGCCGACTTGGAAGTCTTTTCACCATCCATGTTTTTAAAATAATATATAAATTAATACGAATAAATTTATAAATTCTTGCTGCCGCTCCCAGTAAAATTATTATTTCAACCCCATCGGCATCTTCCTACTTCTTTGATCTCATAATCGATATTATTATTAACTCACATCCTCATTCCCAAATTAATTTTAAATTCTGGTCAGATTCATTTGAATTTCTATAACTTTTCCAAAGATGTAGTAATCGGTAAGTTCTAGTATTTAGCCATGGTTGGTTGTGCTCCCGCATTAATTTCGGAGGAAGGTCTTGTTCGTAAACGATCTAATTTTCTATTCTTCCGAGTCTAATTTAAAGTCGAATTCGTAATTAGATTTTTACTCTACTACACACGTCGAGTCGAAGCAAGACCCCTTCAAATTTAAAGGATATGGTAAGATTTTACTACAAAAGAGATGTGATGTGGATCGACTCGGGAAAATTAGAAATTTCTTGTGTCAATCCATCCAAAGCTTTACACAAAATAAGATGTTGATGGTTCACTTAAATTCTAATTTAATTAAAATCATCCACACAAGAAGTTGTAGATGAATACATTTACATAAAAGTCTTGGATTATTCCACGAAACCTTTCTAGAAAAAAAAACGGCTCGATATCAAAGCGTTTTATTCGACTAAATTTTCTTTACGCTGTACCGAAAATGAAGGTATTCGGGGTGATAAACGTGCGACTTGATTTACGTAGAGAAGGACAGTTTCCTACACGTCCCAAATAAAATATTTACGGCCACGGTCCATTTACCAGGATTCATTGCAAACTATGTTTGTACAACTCTACCGAAATATTGTTTTCCAACGTGAGAAGAACAACTGCACACTTTACAACGCTGATGATATGGCATCTCTCAATTTTTTCTTGTGGTGTCTACTACTTTTTCCTTTCACTAACAAATGCCTCTTCCTAAATAATATATATCAGCCACTGATTTACTATCATTATATTTTTACTGGGAAAATAACGCTATTCATTCAGACCGAAAAGCATTTTTCACTGCTCCCACATAAAAAATAGGTGAGAGCTTCTCATAGAGAAAGAGAGCCCAACTTCTTTTGCGAAATGTCAACCATTCCAATCCTCAAATATAAATCGTTTATGATTACTACGGTTAATTTTAAGTAATGCTCCAGCACTTAATTTAAGAGACTTTTTGTAGGAAAAAATATATAAAAAATGTGCACACACTTTTCGTTCTTCCTCCCTCTCCCTTTGACATCTCCTTTTAAATGTGACGTGGAATTTGTGTTTAAAATCGTATGCCTTATCATCATCCTCAATCTACAATAACAAAAAATAAATAAATTTCCCATTTCCTTCCAATATGAGGAAAATGTTGGGATAAAAAATTGGAATTGGGATGTCAGACATTTCTCCTACGATCGGTTCTTGAAGCGGTACTCTTTTAGAGGAAGTGGTAGTGCTGCCGCAATATTTAAAATGAATTGCTTTCGCAATGAATGATTAGAACAGATGCAAAGTCAAATAGACTTGTGTCTGAACTGAAATAAACTGTTTTTTGATTTCTCTGATCAAAATAGTTTTGAAAGAGACATGAGGAAATGAGAAAACTGGGATAAGGTAACCTTTTCACTCGTATTCGCCCACTATTTTCCCAGCCTTCGTCATGACTCCTTAGGAAAGGGAGGTACGAGTGTGACTTCTGATAGTCCTGATATGAAACTTTTTAGATTGATGCCAATAGAGTTGCAAACTTGCAAAGTAAACAGTTTATTTCTAGATGATGAAAATTGATTCGGAAGCAAACGTTTTAACTAGCCATCTTGGTTTTAGTTTTAATCGTGAGAAAATAAGCGAGAGACATAACCCATCCTAGAAGGAAAATATTTCTCGAAAATATCTCTTCCAAGAAGATAGGTGATGATAAGATCTCTGGCAGGTTACTAAATATTCAGACTTTGAGGATGATTTCATTCGCCTTTCTTGAGCAACTTTTGGTACAAAAACTTAATATGAAAATCGTCAAACAAACAAAAAAAACTAATTCAATGAAAGTGATTGGAATAGCATTTTTCCGGTCATGGGTTTTCAAAACGAACATTGAAATTGCTTCTCATAATGAATCATATCCGTTTTCTTTGTGGATTTCGATTTGTTCCGCTTGTTTGTGCCGCTCGTCTCCTTTGCTCCCGACCATCCCGACTTTTTTCCAACTTTTGTGTAATTGGGTTTAGAATGATTTCTCTTTCAAGAAACTCTTCCTCTTCTCGGTTTAATTTTTACGCTGACGCTCAGCTCATTTCTCGGATAAAAAGTTGGATGAAAATCTGACATTGATTTGAAGGGAGATGGTTATCACCACACAGACTTGACTGATGCAAGAAAAATTGAAGTTTTAAACCTGATCTTTTTTCTACACTTTCTTTTCCTTTGGGAAGAAGTACCGTAACAAATGCCCAAAAAATGAGACGTGCATGAATAACCTCCGCTGTTCCGACTGATGACGGTGATAGTACGGAAATAAAGTGAAATTGAAACAACTTATTTAATTGGAATATATATTCTCAGGAACAGAATGTTATTATTGTCACCAGCAGGAGGTAAAGATATGGGCAAAGATAGCTTGAAAAATACCATGCTCATCCAATTTCTCAACAGATTCATTAAAACTGTATTATCTCGGAACATGAGCCAATTAGCATGTGTTTTTTACTCCGTAGCCAGCCATACTCTATAAAGAGAGATGAGTAATTAAGACAAACACTTTAATTCTCAGTAAACCAATATGCATTTAAGAAACGAGGGATGCTAGTGACACGGCTGATGACTGATTTGCCAAATGCAAAATAAATTTGCAGACGCAGACTTAAGACTTTAGCCTCATTTTTGTCGCGTGATGATGATTTTCAAAGATTGAAATCGCACAAAAATGCAACCAAAACAGTTCCAAATTTTTTCTTTTACAATGATATCCAATCTGGTTTTATTTAAAGTGTAAAAATTGTGCTGGTTCTGGTCATATAATGATTGGGTCGTAAAATAAAAGAGGGCGAGTTGCGAGTTTCTACCTTCGTTTTCTTATTTAAAACTGATTAATATGCTATTGTAGAATTATGGAGACAAAGCAGAACCATGCATAAAGCTATAAAATTGCAGCAATTCGCAAGCTATGAACATTTTGCTCTCCTGTGCAGTCAAACAAGGGTGTATTTTCAGGATATTTTTATTTTCGCAAAAGATTTCCTCTCCATCTGCACTCAGTATGTCCTCTCTTGTCAAGAGCTAATAAAATATTTTAACCTGAAATTGATTCTTGAACGAAATTGCTTCGTAAAACTACAGCCGTAACTCTTGTTAGTTATAAAATCGTTAAAGCTAATGCACTTTGGTTAAAATGGCATGAAACATTAAAAATGGAAGCCAGGCAGTCTCTGCAGACGTCGGCTAAAAGAAAAGTAAAATGGAACAATAAATCTTGATAAATTTTTTCATCTTGCCCCAACCAAAATTGCTATTGTGCTAGTATTTATATTGGCAAAATTTTCCTTGAGAATTCACTCCTCAAAATTTCTAATCCTCGTTTTTATTACCGTTCAAGGTTTAATGAAATAATAATTCATTCTAGCAAAGAAAACAAACCGAGACAGGCTACAAATAACCAACCAACCCTTTCTTCATTTGCCGCACAATAGCACAGCTTAAAAAAGAAACCAAAAGTATTTTCTTTTCCGGTGAAATAAAGCTTAAAGGCTCTACACGCCCATCAACCCACTTCACTATTCCAAGAATGCCTCCTTTCTTCTAATTCATCCTGAAATTCCCAAAGTATATAAAATCAAGCTTGGCTTAAATAAACAAATGAAAGCTCTTAAAAAAGAGTCAGAATGTGCTTTTGTTACTTAAAAATGCTCCGCTCTTAAATGAAAAAATGATGACGATAATGAAGATGACAACAAAGACGTGTCTTGTCATTTTATCCCAATCAGTTTTATGCCTTGCTCATCGTGGCGGTAGGTATTCACCGAAAAAGATGTCTTTTCCCTGTTTTCTTTCTGTTTTTGCGTCAAGAATTAGTCACGGAATGCAAATCACGTTAATAGCAATTCTTACCTCGAGTTAGCCCAGCTCTCGGTTCTGTTTTCCCACAAAATTAAAAGCTGAAAAAATAAACAGAATAAGTTTTAGTAGAAAAAACAGCAAATAAATTATGTTGAAAATTCCAC
The DNA here is from genome assembly GCA_027743725.1 of Rambutsinella grinnellia. Taxonomy (NCBI): domain Eukaryota; kingdom Metazoa; phylum Arthropoda; class Collembola; order Entomobryomorpha; family Entomobryidae; genus Rambutsinella; species Rambutsinella grinnellia. The sequence continues at coordinate 4,310 of JAHZMU010001098.1, read as the reverse complement.
TCAACCATTTGCTCATTTTCTCATTCTAAAACGATGATCAAAACACATCAAAATATTTGTCGAAGAGAGAATTGAAGTGGTAAAATCTTCAGCATCAACATTGGAAAGAGGAGAAAGCAAAAAACCCGCGTTCATATTAAATGGGTAGTAAAAGAATAAAAGGTAGAAGGATGATTTCAAGAATGCCATTATATTTGAAAATGCAAATGGAAGACTTTCCACGCGGACATTCCTGTGAACAACAAAGTTTCTCAATAGTTGGACGTATGATTTATTGAGGAAAAGTGTGTGGTGGATATGCGTGATCATTCCAATAATTGGTAAATATGGTCTCCTATAATGAGGGAGGTTGAAGCACAAAAGGCAAGATTTGTTATATGACAAAATTCACAGCATTCTAAATTTTTCACACTCAGAGTTGCGTAAAGAATGTCACTTGATCTTGATCTGACGCTTTTGGGAGTCTCTGGTCCTCTCTCGTCTTCCTGGCTATAAGTCACTAATGACAGGCATACCATGTTTTCGGGGCAAAGTGAAGAGCTGCATCTTCCAAGAATCCAAGTCTTCTAAGGCTTATGAATTCCAAATAAATTGAGACGCGCAGTCTAATGTCTGTCATTGTTTCCTTATAAAAATATGTTTAAAGTAGTTTAAAATTAGTTTAAGTACCTAAAAGCCCACCCAGTAAACTGGAGTCAACCTCTTATTTTAAATATTTTCTGCAAAACCCAAAACCATCGCTGTCCTCATTTCTGCCTTATCATAAAACAAGAGAACCGCAGCTCTTGGTATTTAACTCTTATTTTCGCATGCTTTCGAACAGTTCCAAAGATGAGCCGTATTCTCTACTTGACATAGTCCATATAGAAAAAACTACCCTGCTTGCTCTCACATGACAAAAAAAATATTCTAGGGAATGTGGCTCTCGGAATGAGTCAATGTCGAATGTCGCAAGAGAGGAAAACCTCAAAGGAACTTTACAGATGTAAATCACTTGATCCATCCTCCGAAAAAAATGACAAAAAATATTCTAGGGAATGTGGCTCTCGGAATGAGTCAATGTCGAATGTCGCAAGAGAGGAAAACCTCAAAGGAACTTTACAGATGTAAATCACTTGATCCATCCTCCGAAAAAAAATGAGTAAGTTCAGTATTTCGGTGTATTGTAATTAACATTTACAATACAATAAGATTGGGAAGACGAAATGCGGTTACATAACTTTTTTACATATCCTCCTCTCCTAATTCCTATTGACTCCTAAAAGTAACCATTTTTCTCAATGAACAAAAATCATCTCAAGAACTGTCGGTCGGTAGGGATCAAAAGATGTGCTAAAACGGAAAGACCGAAGTCAAATCTAACTCATTGCTTCGTGAAAGGAGTAAAAAAAGAGTTTGACTTGTTCCTCCACATATACCCCTATAACGCCATATTTCTCTTAGAACTTCATTTCTCAGATATCCTCCTTGGAGCTCCATAGCTCACATGTTTTTTATGATGTTGATGAAGATGATGATGTGAAGTTGAAATTCAAGAAGCAAAAGTTACGTAAGGTTGCGTGGCTCAATTTTTTCAATTCTAAAGTCGGAAAATGCAAGTGAACTTCATCTCTCATTTTTTCTATGCTTTTTCGGTCGGGAATTTCTTCGTTATTGCCTTTCCTGTCAACTCTTGACTTATGACGAGATTTTTTCTTGTACATCGTTTGTTTCACGGAGCATATGAATATAGAACATACCCATTTCTATACGTAAATTTCGATATATTTTCCTAAATGTGCAACAATGCACATGCCGGCCTTCCTAAAAAATACATGACATAGCATAGTAAAAACTTCATTATAGAAAACTTCCTTCCTTCCAAGACTATGTCGGCAACTGCCTCAAAAGGAACGAAGCTATTACCCTTGTTGTCCTTCTTATAATTGAAATCGATTTGTCTTCTGAGAATGTCATCCCAAACATTCGTTTCTGATTTCCGGCCGCAACCTTTTCATTAACACAGATAAAAGTCACATCAAGTGTGAGAGTTAAAAAAGCGAGCTGGGAAAAATCCTATGCTCCAGTATAAAAACAACAAAATGATGATAACATTTTTGGTTGTGTAATTACTTCAATTTTTATTTCGAGATTACGTTGTTCCCAAACAAGTACATCAAAGAGATTCCTTACGTTAGTATCATAAAACACTGAAATTTATCCATCCGTTAAATTTCTAAAACTTTATCAAGACTTAATCAATTCTATTTTGACATTACCTTAACCAGTAACATTTTAAGCCTGTCCTACCTTTATAAAATTTAAGCTTTGGTTTAGTTTCACCAATAATTTAAATGGAAACATGATTGCTTCAAATCAGAAAATCAGGATTGTCCACTACCGGAAAATATTACAAGCAGCCACTAAGTAACTTTAAACCCCGGCTATCCCAAACTTAAATCTGTACCAAAAACAATATCATTGACAAGAATAATATCAATCCTTTCCATTACAAACTATTCAAGCCAAAAAGATCTGCCTTCATATATTCCATCTAACAGCGATCCGATTCAAATACAAGTAAAAATACATATTTTGTCAAGCAGGTACATAAAATGAGTAACAAGCAAGGGACAAATGAGTCCTTATAAGGTACTAATGATTCAATATTGTGACTATTTTAATCTTTAAGTAGTAATTAGTATCATCAAAGTACGTTTTAGAGGTACGGGAAAATGCATGCGTTCTTAATTTAATAGTAGTATATTTTCATGAAAGATGATAATAAGCTACCTCGATACGTTTGAAAGGGAAAGAACGATGTTTTTTATATCGTATAATTTGAAAGATTACTGCTTACTTCTGATTGTTTGAACTTCGAAGCGTAGGCGTTTACTTAACGAATGTGAAGTTATCTTCTATTTTATAGTTTTCTGTCCAATTTGTTCTTCTTTGACTGGTCCACCAGGTTGAATTTTTATAACAATTATTTAGCTCGTTATTTTTGACTCGTCAGAAGGTAAATTGTTCTCCTAAAAGATAGTAGCTGAGGTGGCCATCTGAGATATACCGCACGTATCGGCTCCACGATATACACGGTAGTAGCCCTATGAAAAAATAATCAAATATTATTTATGTCTCAGATAATTGAAGCAATTTAGCATAATAGCGGATCCACGTTATACACAGCACTTGGTCAGATACGAATTTCATTCAGGTCAAACACTGAAGCTAGCAGATCATGCTACAATGTTCGTTTTAATAAATTTTAACGTTCAGTAAAAAGGCCCCCAGCATTTTAACAAAACAAAATAGCAAAATCAGACATTCAAGGGCGTGGGCGCAATAACATTTCCCCATTTTCCGAAGAACTTTAGCTCCTTTGATACGCTCACCTGTTCCCCCCAGTTTTCACCCCAGCTATTCTTCACTGACCAGTATGGCAAAGTACGGTTAAATCGTGGATACGCTGAAAACAAAAACAAATTTTTTAAAGGATCATTTCAAAATACCTTCTCTCCCCAATTGGGACCCCAACTATTCTTCACAAGCCAATATGGCATCACTTTATGACGAACTGAGGTGGCTAAATTATAAGATAAATACTCACAGTTTAATATCAGATCAATTTACAAATGGAGATTCTTCTAGCATTTTTAAGTATAAAACAAGACTTACTATGAACTCCATAGCCTACAATGAGTACACCATGATCAAGGCTCTTCGGACTGCACAAAAACTTCCATGGCTTACTCACACCGCCCCAATAAAACTAAAAATAAAAAGATTAAAATTTATTAATTATCAAAGATATTATATATGAAATAAGTATGGGTCAGAAAGACGTACCTGCATTGCATTAGCATTGATTCCGATGGAAATTGGACCGTTCTTCGTCAGCCATTTAGCCATATCCGTTTCATTCTTGGGAAGCTCCACAAAGCCCTTTACCTTAGCCCTTACCTTCGCAGCATCAAACGAGCATTTGTCGTTTTTTCCATCATAGGGATATTCCGACTCAGTTTCAAGTCCACCTATTTTCTGCAAAATCTTGTATGCGTTCTCGGGGAGGCCACCGTTACAGCCTTCGTCCAACGTATCACAATCAACCAGCTCTGTAATAATTTAAGAAACATCCATTTCAGTTCTTTCCTTGACAATGGATTAGTACGCATACTATTTCCCGTCTATATTACTTGCTCTTGAAGTAATTTGATTTTATTCAAATTTTGCTTGAATACTCCAAGACGATATGTGTATTCCTCATTGGTTTCATAACTTTTCTCATATTGAGCCATAAAGGCACCAAATTTCTTCTCTTCCAAGTCTAG
>JAHZMU010001097.1:0-14320 GCA_027743725.1 Rambutsinella grinnellia | reverse complement strand
ACATGCAGGGCAAGGGAGTTGCAGGAACTAATGCGTCCATGTCAAACTACCATCAACCAATTCATGGCATTCTAGAAGTAGAAAACCAGAGCGTAATCGACGACCCGGGTGGAATGGATTTCGACAACGGGGGAAACTGGTCCGGATGTCTTACCATTGACCACACAATGAGCCAACCCACAATAGCCCTCTTCCAGTTCATAGTTAATGGACTGGGTATAAGCATTGTGGCAGTTTTGGGTGAGTTTTTTTCTCTCTCTAAAAGAAACAAAATTGATTGCTTCTGATTTCACAAAAGGAGGAAAAAATGTTCACGTAATAAGGTAACTAATAAGGGAATTGATTGATATAAAATCGATAGTGAAAGCACTTGCTATTGAGAGAAATTGAGTTTAACAAAGTATTTTATGCAATAACATTCCCCTGTAAAATGAGAGGGTTCTTTAGTCTAGAAAAACGTTGATGATAATCAGATTACTGATTTCAAGGTTGAGTACAGTTAATTTATGAAAGCAACTTTTCTTTATAATGGTCTTGCTATCTTCCTAATTGGATAATTTGTTTGGATACATTCATTCCACTTTCTCCGTAATATGATACTAAGGAAGATGACTTGTGTGACATGAATAGGTAATAAGTTTTGACGGGCTCACGTACCCGTAAAAAGTTGACTCTTTAAAGGTATCGAATTTGCGACCATCAATAAGTTTGAGGAGAAAAGGAAGGTTGAATAAAGTAAGTACGAGTATTTATTTTTGTATTTTTTCCCTCCCGCAGGTATATTCGGTAATGGGTTGAGTGCCGTGGTGCTGAGCCGACCGCAAATGAAATCATCAGTGACGTGTTTACTCCTGGGACTCGCGTTTTGTGACACACTCCTCATCTCCGTGTCCATTCTCGTTTTCTCTATGCCCTTCCTAAATGACTATGTCCACAGTAGCTTTCTCTGGAAGTATGAGAACATCTACTTTCGCCTTTGGGTACCTTTTCTCTACCCGGTTAGTATCACAGGTGAGAGGCTTCAACTCAATTTTCTTTATGACTTGGCTGAAAAAACCAGTTCATTTATCTTTGCTATTGATACTTGACCCCTTTTGGAGAAAGGGATGCTGTGAACGTTTGACATTCGAAGGAAATGGTTTGAAGCATGTCAACTGCAGATGGTTGAGCTTAGCTAAGACAATTGGTAGTATTTCCGGGGGAATTTGTTGGGATCATTCTGGGAATGACAATGACGGATCATAGATCCGCCAGATGGTAGAAATCAGCGGGGCTATTTGAACCAAACACGTAAAATATTTAACTCGGGATCAAGTACCAAGTTATTTCCTCAAATGCCCCCATATTTTGTTTACTGTTACAAAATTATATTAACAGTTTTATTCTTTTCTCTATACAGCTCAGACCGGATCTGTGTACCTGACTTTGGCTGTGACTATCGAGAGATACATTGCCGTCTGCCACAGGTAACTCTTTCTCCTTGAAAAACTTTCTCCATTTAGTAACAAGCACCTTTTCACTCCAATCTAATACCTTTTGTGCAACATTATGCATTAAATCTTTCGTGATTTCCGTGCATTATACTCATTTTATAATTAAACGAACAAGATGAAGCAGAAGCTACTTAAGCATTTCCCTTTTTCCTCCCCAGATTGAAAAGTTCATTGAAGCGAGTGCTTTGCCCTTTCAAAAAAAAAGGATAAAGATTTAAGAATTAAGTAGATGAATATGAAATTGGATTTTCATAATAGGATCTCGTTCATACCAAGTACCCCATACCCCATAATAATTTGAGTAGGTGGGAGTGAAGTGTGCTTTCTCTGAATTAAAATTGCATGTTTCTGAAGCGCTGTGATGCTGACGTTATTCTTATAAGAAACTTTCTTTTCATAGCTTAAAGGCGCGCTCGATTTGCACCTGGAGGAGGGCAAGGATATGTGTGGCTGCCGTTTTCATCTTCTCTATTGTGTACAACCTACCCAGATGGTAAGGAGCGTAGCTTTCTTTCACTTTGTAATTTCATAAGTGAAGTGAAGTGTGCATTCTAACCGAGCTAGAAACACTTTCTATATGACTTTAGCTAATGACTTGAGCTTTTAGCTCTTCCGCTAATAATCAGAATTAATTACGTTGTAAAACACGGCGAAATTCCGAAGCGTCTGTTGAAAATTGAATACTCTTATGACAGTCATAATTAATAAGTGAAAAGAGTAATTAAAATGCTATTAAACCCTAGACTAGCTTTGATGGTGATGATGAGCATTATCTAATTTAATTGATTACACGTGTTTGTAGGTGGGAAGTGCTCTCCATTCCAGTTTGTGATCCGGTGAACAACATGACCATCTATATGAATGGCAAGTCATCCATGAGGGATAATCCTACCTACGTGACAGTGTACATAAACTGGGCTTACCTCGTCGTAATGTAAGACTTTTATTAAAGTTTATAAAATTAAAGTATTAACAAGTTCTTAAAGTATTTCATAACATAATTTTTTAATTTTTTTAAAAGGTATCTCATTCCGTTTTCTGGACTCGTTGTGTTTAACCTCGCCATATACCGACAGGTTAGTGGGAGCATGGTAAGGCTGAAAGTAATCCATTCCTTCTCTTTCAGAGCCTCTCTCTAGATAGGCACTCGTCTCCACTCTCCACCACTTCCTTCACGGTAGATGTAGAAGATCTCTGTGGCTGACTCAACCACTGCACTTTTCTCTCACGTTCACCAAATATCTAGAATCAAGAAATGAAATGTGCCCGATAACATTTTTTATTAGAAAAAAACTTTCTCTTTTAACCTTTAATGTCTTAAATTTTTCACGATAAGTAGCATACTGCATTTGTAGAGAGCACATTATTTTTCGCACGTTTTCAATCTCTTCCCCTCTCAAAGGCACGTGCAAGGAGTAAACAGGAAATCCGGACTGGAATTCGGAATCAACCTTTTACACATTCAATATGCGCGACAAAACATTGCTATTTTATTTAGAAAATCATGCGTATTTTATTAAATTTATTTTTGCTTTTTTAATGTAGAAATAGTTAGATTCACACCTTATGCATGAAACTTGGCAAGCTTACTAATATCTACAACATTCTGGCGTACTCACAAGGGAAACGATATGATTTGGTTTACCCTGAAAACTTTTCCCGCAAAAAGTTAAGAGTTCGAGGCTAATCCTGATTTATGCTGTAAAAAGGTAAACAAGCAACAGTTGCTGGTTCACACGTTATTAAGCTAAAGTATCCCACTTTATAGGCTATGGGCTCCTGATAACTTTTCGATAACTAATAAATTCTTTCAATTTGAGCTAGTCACCCGAAAAGAAGATTTAAGAAAAAAATATAATTACGTGCAGGAAATTCCTATCAGGTTACAAGCTCCCAAGATACTCTTGTTTCTCAACAAGATAAGCCAATCAAATTGTAATTTGATCATTCTAAACTCCTTTTCTTGGCAAGGGCAACTTTATAATTTGCAACTTCTTCCGCATCCCTTCCCCCAAAATAGATCATATATGTCGGTGGAGATCAGGAGATAAATTACTTTTCATTTGAAACGTTATTCTGACCCAGAAAGGAAGTGGGGCTTGACGGGAAATAACAACAGATATTAGTTTTCTCTTCCTCATAGTAAACACCTAGATTTTAACAAGGAATGATTTTACGGATGCATATGATGATTACGTATCGCAAATTTCCCCAAAATGATGGAAGAATCTCCTGTGGCCAAAAACATTTTATATCTGTAGGGCTTCCTTTGATTACTTTTGGAATGTTTTTCAACTTATACACACGCACTTTTATATGTTTACGCATAACCTCGAACCTTATAAGGGGAAAGTTGGCCTTTGAAAGATGGCTCATGAGCATTAACCCTAAAAACAGCACGCATGAGACATAATGATCAATTTTACGAGTGCCACTTGTTTCTCGAGTGAAGCCAACTGAAATATGAGGGAGGAAAGAGCAGGGATTTTTAGACACATGTTGTGTCTCTCCACTGTGTACAGAATAAACAGGAACATGGCAGATAATATCATAACAAATGACTCGGTTTTTTTGTTCTCTCTCTTTCCACCAGCTACAACCGCCCACCACTTCAAACCAGAGAAGATCATTTCGCAGATGAAATGGAATGAGAGTGTAAAGACACAGCCACTTTTCCACTATTGACTTGCTCATACATTTGCAAAAGAGCTGTATATGGACCTACTCTCCACTCTCTTTTGACAATAAAAACATTTTCTTCCAATTGGATATTTTATTGAGGGCGGGGGCTGATGCTGATGAAAAATACCTCGGCGGAGGGAGAGAGAGTGGGGAAAACGCAGTTTTAACATGTGATCCTTGTAAAGTATTATTTGGGGCAGTTGTGCGTAAATGTTTACGCAACAAGGCATACATACGGATTAGTTTGGGTATCATGTGATCATCAAAAGTTTTGGCTCTGATACTCCAATGTCATATAATGGTGTGGTTTTCTGGTGAAAGTAAGCCAGTGAAAGCAACTCACCATTTACACACCAACCTTGCTTACAAATAGGGTTCATTCACGGCCAGACTGAGTGATATTCAACTCCCTTTTCTTCCACTGTCTTGTTGCGTTGATGATGATGAGGATGGTGATGGGAGTGCGTGTGCTATATGTTTAAAAATGCTTTATGTAAAATGAACCAATTCCTATGACTAAGCTTGTCCACAGACTTGGCGAGAGCAGATGGTAACGAGAGAGTTTTAAAAGTGGTGTGTTGGTCAGAATGTAATTTCCGGGCAGATGGAATATTTCAGAGAGAAAAAATATGCGTGTGCGGTACATATGATGCAGTCTGTTAAAGTACACACGTGCTTTGCGTTTTTTCTTAAAAAGTGATATGCATAGGGTGAAAATCATAAAAGGGCTGAGTACAAAGTAGCAAGAATACTCTGTTTATTTGGGGTTAATGTGTATCTTTTTTCTAGTCTGGAATTATGAGGAAAGTAGGCCCTTGTGTTTTGCGTACAGTGACATTGAGTATTAGAGAGCGATTTGTAGGCCTCATAGTGAAAGCTGTAGGGTTCCACTTGATATTAAGTTGTTGTTAAGAGCAAGCTGTTGTACTTACACTTAATGCTTGTGTAATGATATACGCATTAGCAGGATATATACAAGAACAAGTTTGTTCTTTGAAGAAGGAGATTTGAGTCAAGCGTTTCCGACATTGACTCTTTTATCCTCCTCTAGAGCTTAAAAATTTGTTGGAATATATAAAGCAGGAGGAGTAAACATAATCGTTTTATATGTATGAGTAGCTGGTATTTCGTAACTGGAAAAGTTACCAAGAAAATGGTACATACGCACTTCTGACGTCTTTTAAAGTTGTGGAAGTGTGGAAGAAAAGTCCCTACTACTTCTATATAGCCCATTAATCTTGGTGTGCGTTTAACGCATTCAATCTCTTGACTGATGATGATGATAAAAGGAGAAGGCAACAAGATGGGCAAGATTCATTGCGTCTGAGATTTTCCTTTGGAAGAAAGAAAAAGTTTTGCTCTACCAACTGGAAAATTGTGAGGTATAGGCTCTACTTTTCCCTAGAGTTAGCTCATTGTTATTCCGAAAAAATAGAGTTGGGGGAAAAGTAGGATTGAACAATTGAGATGGAAGAAATGACAAAAAGCTATTATTTTTTTGCAACTGGTATTGGCACACGCAGAATATGAACTTGCATCTTGCCTTTTTGTTCAAATATTTTATGGCGATATTGCCCTCCTTTCATGCTTATATATGGGCTTGTTTCCACACAAAAAATTTTTTGAAAAGAGAATTAATGAATTCAACATGTAAATAGCTTGGGAATATAATGTCCCTGTGTAATTAATCAATTCATGTGCGATGTGACAGGACCAGGGCTTGGAAAGAGAAACTCTTTTGAATTGTTCTATTCCGGATTCTGTTATTACAGAGAGGAGGAATGTTGTAAATAAAAATGGGGAATAATAGCCCATGTACTACTTTCTCTTATTAAAACATTCAAGTGATTAATTCACTCTTGATTCATGGCACGCATGCGATTGTTCAAAGATATGTTGAAGTGGAACGTGTACATTTTACTTTTTTCTGTTACGCAATACCATTTACATACTTTGGACGATGACATGTCATTAACAAATTGTTGGAATGGATTGCAAAGAACGCAAATTAGGATATATAGGAGTTTCAATTGCAGAGAAATTGTAGTGCGTGCTTGTCAAGATAGTCTGCGAGTGCGAAAGCTGCAATGTCCGTTTCCTTTATAGTGTGAAGAAAAGCATTTGGATTTATTGGAATGTTTATTTTATTGTGCCGCATGCCACTGAATGCGTAGGGACAATTGAAAAAAATGCCATGAATTTCTAATAGTGCGAATAGTTTTGATGGGGAAGATTTCAATACGCAAGAAATGGAAATGGTTTGCAGTTTAAAGTTGGCACTTGCTTGAATAATTCAATTTAGGATGGTATTCAAATGGAAAATTATGCTGGTAATAATTATATTGCTCTTGGGACTCCCAAATTGGGAAGCTCGGCAGTCGGCTTTCAGGAAAATGACATTAGAATTTTGAATCAAACGAGAAGTTTTGACTTGGGTAGGAAATAGGAAGCGCTATAAAATTGTAATAAAAACGTTTAGGATATGTAATGGATTTTGGTACGCGAATCTTGAAATGATAACGTTATCAACGTCATACAGGGAAAGAGTGCGTTCGTCTCAAATTTGCGGGGGCTGAGGGAGCCAACCGTATAATGTCATTTCCCTCAAGACAAGATGCTAGTCGATTGGTATACGCAAGTTTTTTCCATTTTTATAAAAGATTGTAAGTGAATGTGAAAACAGCAATAAAGGAATTGGAAAAGGGCATATATACTTTGGGAATCTGTATTATTTACATTTGATCTAGGAAGAAATGTGCAAACCAACATGATATCCACTATTTATTTCCAAATCAGAATGAACTTGTTAAGGGAAAGAGCAATTTATATGTATATGGAAAGTATGTTCTGGNCAGCAATAAAGGAATTGGAAAAGGGCATATATACTTTGGGAATCTGTATTATTTACATTTGATCTAGGAAGAAATGTGCAAACCAACATGATATCCACTATTTATTTCCAAATCAGAATGAACTTGTTAAGGGAAAGAGCAATTTATATGTATATGGAAAGTATGTTCTGGGAAGAGAATGTGGAGAAAGTGAGTAAAAACCGCCCTGGTTTCCTTCCTTGATCCTTTCTCGAAATAAGCACGAATTGGAATGGAATGAATTCTAAATTATATTTATTCAATGCAAACTTCCTGTGGCGTTTTCTTCCCAGAAAAAGAATAGCAGACTCTGGGGACCTTATAGTCTTTCCTTCTTTCACATGCGAAAAAATGTAAACTATTTCCAAGTGTTTCTTACATCTCTCCACAACTAGAGTAAAGAATTCGAAACTATCAACTCGTACCAGTAAAAGGCCCAATTTCTTTAGAAAATCAAAGAGATATTTTTACTGTTTTCTCTTAAGGAAAGAGCAATAAATCTAAGATTTTGGGTGAAAGTTGAAAAACTCATTTCTTCTTATGACGATATCCACCTGTCCTACGAGAGTGCACAGAAACTCATCTAATTTTCCCTTTACAAAATGAGCATCTTGACATGTATAGACCCTTTGTAAATTATAGTGAAAGTTGAGTTTTCTCTATTTGGTGTGCAGGAAATTTGCATCATCACTTATCTTGTAGTTTGCATTTTCCTGTTTTCCTTTTCTAAGATTTAATTCATTTCAAAGAATTACTTGGTTCAAGGTATGGGGGCTTGCAGCAAGGTAATTTTGGAATAAAAAGGGTATCCTGCTAAGGCCACGACAGAGAACTTTCTTCTGTGAAATAAGTAAATCTTGTTAGGAAACGGAAGCTGGTGTACATAAATTTTATTATGACCAACCGTATATGACAACAGCTGGTTGCGGTTTAAAGAGTGAAGCTTTTAGAATAGACGCGATGGAAAAATTGCAGAGACAAAAGGAATAAAAAAAAGTAATTTATGCCTAGTTTTTAATACGTCAAAAAGTGTGCTTATTTGCTTGATAGAATTAAAGTATCGCAGAAGCTTTTAAGAGTGCTTTAACCTTTAAGTGGAAAGGGCATTACTCTGCTTCCCACTTGGTTTAAATGCGGGTAGAAAATTTGTGAAGAAATGAACTAATTTATAATATTAAGAGAAATGTCGATAGAATTTCGACATAAAAAAGTTTCCAGCTTGCAAAAGATGAACTATTGTAAAATGCAAAACGTAGACATGATTACTTTTTCTGCCTTTATTCTCCACAAAAGTAGTAAAAGTTTTATGAATAAATTTGTCAAAAAGTTTCTCAATAAAAATTGATTTGCTAATGACTCGAGAGTTATGTTGATAACAACACTTTCTTTTCTCTTTCCCCTTTGACTCTGCTGCGACACATGCCATGCGGTTGATGACTTTGTGAAATGTCACCTTCATCCTCCATCACTAGTCAACAATATTCTCGAATCATTCTATGACACAAGCGTTGACCAACTGGTGGCCATCTCGAACTTTTTGGTGGTCGTGAATTCCAGCGTTAACTTTGTTATTTATTGCACGTGTGGGGAAAGGTAAATATACTTATGATTAAATAACTAATTAACAAAAATTAACATTATTGTCATTTATTGCACTTGTTGGGAAAGGTTTCGAAGGTTGCTGATCAGACTGTGTCGAGACTTCATTTGGTGTCGACTCGGCACAAGGAATAACTATAGAGGAAGTCTCTACCGGAAATCACATTATTATCGAGGTTAGTTCAATGAAAACTTTAAATCGGTTCATTTTCTAGTACGCTTCATTCACATTTTCTTTTGTTAAAATTAACCATTTAGTTTATTTCATTTGTGTAGTAGTATTTTTTGTTTGTTTTGTCATCCTAAAAATGGTACAGATACCACAGCTGAAGACAAACTTGATGGAAACATGGCCACGGCTAGAGCCAGCTTTCTTTTGCTTCCCCCACCTATTCCGATCTCAACTAAATCTAGTAAAGTAGGAGACTAATTTTCAGTGTGAACCAAACCTAAATAGTACAAAATCCATCATATCGTCATCCCGCCACTTTAACAAAGATTGACTGGAGTAGATTTTCCAAAAAGGCTTTTAGTTTACTTTCTTTCGTGGAAAAGTGAAAACTAGCTTCCTAAAGAAGCGTAGACAGACTTTCATGTAGATCCTGTTTTGTTGAAAGATTAATGGATTTTACATTAGTTTTGTAGAGAGATAGGCGGAACAAGTCTTTATTTTTCTCAAGTGATAAAATCAATTTTCATGCGTTTTCCCTTCTCGTGTTTGGGAAAAAGATTCTCGGAATAACATTGCCATTTACCTGATTGATTTACCTGCTCGAGGACGCCCTATATCCACATCACCAACTGGAGTAGGCATTTCAGCGGAGTAACTTGGAACCACCAGCTTGCATGAGTTTGAGCCGGATTGCGAAAAAATATATTGTAATTTGCTTTCACTTTTATTTTTTGCACATTTTCTTATTTGAAACAAAATGAGTTTGCATTTATCTTTTCGAGAGCTTTTCTTTCCAAAAAAAATTACTGTGTTGATGTTGATAAAAGATTGAGTAAATTGATTTGTCATTAATGCTCTCCTGCTGATCAATCCGATCTTGATATATTTTTTTCCTATCAATTACAAATTGCAGGCGCAGACTTTGAAGAAATGAGCATGGCAAGTGTTGCAAACCACACTTGTCTAACAAATGGGGGCACTAATGGCTCCGTTGTCGTTGACCTCTCAAAGCCCGGAGCTCACAGGGGCAACTACCGGGAGCGGAACAAGACGATTCCAATGCTCCACGTCCATGCACATCACCACCATCATCACCACCACAATCACAACAATGCTAATGGGAACGCTACAAATAGTAATGGAAATAGTAGCATGATCAATAACAGTAATGGAAGAGCTCACGTTGGTCGTCGAGTATCGAGCCCTGTGGGACCTTCATAAATGGACTTGAATGGAGTATATGCACAGCCACCACAATATAGTCTTTAAAATGATCATTTCCTATAGCCACTTCACCCGGAATCTCCTCAACATCAAAATGCAAACACTGCTAATTCTGAAATTGCGAGTCTCTTTTCGTGATTCAATTTCGTAGGGATGCACATCTCCATTCCATTTATTATGTGAAAAGTTTAGCTTCGTCTTAATCTTTATTGTTAGGAAAAGGTAATAAAATGAGAGAAAGAAAGGAGATGCGCTTATGCTTAAGGAAAAGATTATTATATACATTAGTTTAAGGTTTTGATGGTGTGGAATATTCCCTGGATCACATCAGATATCATTTATTACTGTTATTACTCTTATTTATGGGTATGAATGAGCAACCTTTGAGATGAGCTCGTTTGCATCAAGCTTATAGTTTATATGCTATTATTAGTTTAGAGATAAACAAGCAACTTAATCATTTCAACTATGAATGGGTGTATTTTAATAGCTATTTTGTACACGTCCTCATCACTCATTAAATACAAGGTAATAATCATTCACATTTCGCAGAGGATAAACGTGCTGTTCTGGCTGTGATTTAATTTTGATAGTGTCCAGTGATCTCATAATACTCTGTGGAAGACGAGATTCGGTTTTTATACGAGAGAAAATCCTATTGTATAAATGCACTTTTATAATCTTAAGAGATATGTGATGTGTGAATCAGAGTGCCCCAGCGAAGAAATGAACTGGTATTCTTGGATGTTTTCCTACTCAATTAAGTGAAAAAGTTAATGTGGCAAACTTCCATCCTATTCCATTCTTGACTGTTTGCTCTACATTTAATGTTGAACGTGGTGCGTTGTTATCGCCGCAAAAACATGACTCGAACAACTTTGTTTTTTTCTGCACTCCCCCGCTCCTCTCCGACAGGGTTGAAGAGTGTTTTGTTTAGTCAAGTGAAAAGATACATGGAAGAAACTTCTTTTGGCTGTAGTTGATAAAATGGTTGATTTTCACTCCAAGTTTGGTTGCATAACGTACTTAAAAGTGAAACTGGGGCGGGGAGAAAGTACCAAAAACGTAGTCTAAATCAAACAAAAGAACAATGTCCTAATGAACACATGAGTTGTCAATTACACATCTCACATCATTTAACTCTCGGAGGGAATGTGTGCCCAGCCTTTGTACTTTTTGGCCAAGAAATTAAGTTGTATTCAAGCAGAGTCACAGGGCGGAAGATAATTGCAAGCTGAAACTCAACGGGAGACGGGTAAAATGCTATTCCTTTTAGGTTGAATATATGAAAATGGATTTTGAATGTGAAAATTGTGACCTGGCAGGTAATTCATGTTAACTATTAGTTATATTTAAAGTTATCAACAAATTAGATAAGGGCATAATCCGAATTTCTCTTTCTAGTCAAATATTAGGTTAAATCAGAGAAAGTTATAGAGAATAGGTGGAACAAGTCTATAGAAAAAGAGATCAGAAATAGTCAGTGTCTATATATAGCCAGTACTATAGCTTTAAATATTTGTCACGTGTCAAATATCATTGTTATCAAGATCGTATCAAGGTTTAAAACAGTAGCTTACTCATTTCACTTTTCATTTCATCTACACAACATATGAAACTATTTGTCCTTTAATGATCGACTGACTAGAAGAACTTAATGTTAATCGAGTAGTACTGGTATTTTGTATTTTAAAGAATTGTGTAATTATTTAGTAGAATAATGATCAATGTTTGTAGGGAAAGAAGCTTGTTTTTATCTAGCTGCGAGAGTAACTGCTCCTTTTTGTGATTTTATCGCTAGAGCTAAGATGTTTATGTGCAAAACATGCTTATAAAATATATATTTGATGTAAAAATGTCAAATAAAATATTAGATTGTGTAAATCTCTAATTAATATAGCCTTGAGCTATTCAAATTTCTTTTGAAACTGAAAGTCTCGGGAACTATTTTACGGAGAAAATTGTAAAATATCATTCTATTTATATAAATATTTTATCCTAAGGGAACCCGCTACCAAAGCCTCTTTCTAAATAATTAATTCAAACCTTTTCATGAATACATTTTGCGAGGAGGATGGCGTGCAAATAACTAGTTCATTTTATGGTGGTTTCACATAGCCCCTCTAACCTTGGCAAGTCCAGAGTATCAAACAGGTACGTGCCATATGAATTCTCAAGGTTTTGCATAAGCTTTGAAATTTTCCGAGACCAGAGACCAGCTTTTCTGGCTCTGTATGGCTGCAACTCACATTCAAAATGAAATATGAGGACACGCACCATCTTCCAAATTTATCTCCTTCCCGTTCCTACTTTAAATGAGAAATTGTCATTGTTGGCTGACATGAAACGATGATAAGCAGTGTTGATCATGTCCTTTAGACCCATTCTTAACCACTTTTATAAGCTATTGTGCATCCTTTTAACATGACATTTTGCATTTTCAACACATTATCCTCCACATTGATTCTGCCTCCGTGTCTCTCTCTAAGAATCCCTTAATTTTATAAAATCTTCCCATCTTTTCTCATATACTAGCCAAGGTAATTTCCAAAATATATGACAAACCCCTCCCGGTTTTCTTAACATAACTTGAAGATAATGTCAGTTGTTGGTCCTTGGCGCAACCAGCTCTGATAAGACTGGCAAAGTTAATCGTATGGAAGAAGATCATTTCTCCTCCTTGTACCCTCCCTATATATATGATTTCCTTCTTGCTACAAATGGAATGTCAGTTATCTCAAGTCAAAGACTAGAAAGTACGCAAAATGCGAGTCCTCCTCTAACACAGTAGCTATAACTCTTGAATCTGGCACACATTTTTGCAAGTGAAACCTCCCGTCACATGACACATTTTAGAAGTTTAGTCGCAACTTGTTTCCCTTGCAGTGTCAAAAGTCGAGAGAGAAACTCTCCCATACGCTTGCTTCACTCACGCACTTTTCCCCAACTAAAATACCATATCCGCCCTCACTTCAACGACTTCAAACTTGAAGACTTTTTAGGAAGGAAAAGCGTAAAAAAACGCTATCTTTATTCGGTACTTGCAGCAACTTTTTTGATGCGACAAAAAATAAAATATCGCTGTACGCAATGGGCTGGTAAGACGAGAAAGTTATGTAAGTCATTAGGAGCGAGAGAGGGAGAAGTATTCTGACGAGAATGTGTAATCTCTCTCGTCGCTCCTTTACCAAATGCTTTTATGTTTTCTATTGTTCTCCTCTCAAGAAAATATGTATGTATGGTAATGACACGTTTTTTAACTTCGGGAGAGAGCAAGGCTAGGCGTTGGCGATGTTAAAAATCTGATTAAATATTTATAGCATAATTTAGTTATATATTTAAGCGGGCAAGAGAAAGCGAGGATTTTTCATGTAATCGCTTACGCTTTGTGAATATCATCAAGACAGTTATCACAAGAGTTTCTTAAACGATAGGATTATCAGCTTTAGATGGTGATAGAGCATATTCGTTTTAGATGGCAAGTCATGTACATTTTACTCTGCAATTTATCTTATCTTGCTTCGAGTAGAGAGTTTTTTTTTTATCGAAACTTAAAAGTTTTTGATGCCTATGTGGATGAACATGAAATGCCTGGGGAAACGGTTTTAAAATAAGAAAGTTTCTCTCTCGGAAGGATGGCTGAAGAAAGTTTTTTTTATAGAACATCATCACAAGAGCGAATTGGAGATTTGCACCATTTACTTTCAGACGATTTACATTCAATAGAGAAAGTTTTGACTGAAAATATTTTGGGAGCATATCTTAGGTCTTTCTAAACCATTTTGTTTAGTGGTAGAAGGGTAATTTCTTCAAGGTTTGGATACAATCAAATATTTATAAATTGTTGAATATTTGATTTAGTGGCTGATATAGGGTAAGAATAAATGATTTCTTTGTATCTTTAAAATTCCAGCCTTCACATTGAATAGTTAAATTTATTTTAATGCACAATTATCGCATAATTCAAGGATAAAGTGGGATAAAAGGAGAAAGTTTTTCGATTTCAAAGTTCTACCAAGAAAAGCAATGATGATTTTTTATCAACTTTGAAAGCGTTTAGCATGCTTAAAAAATCTTCAAAACCTGGAATGTTTAGACCATGATGACTTTGAAGAAGAAGCAATTTCGATTATAAATACCTTATGCTTCAATTAATAATAAGAGGTTTAGCGAAAAAAGCTCTTGAAGTTAATAAATCCTTATTATGAAATAAAATTTTCAACCCACGCACCCTTCACAGGTCTGGAAAATGCTTACAAGTCAGTTCAAACTGGATATTA